>VMDR010003310.1:0-73991 GCA_007922815.1 Macrotus californicus
TGCAAAACGGGTGTATTATCCAGGTACTCGTACACTATTTTTTTGTACTGCTGGTCCTGTACCAGAAACATTTTCTTTTATTGTTACTTGCTTTTTAAACTTTGTTTAGCCACTTAAAGAAAATCTGCTTACGGCACAATTTGCCTCAAATCCATTCCAAGTTGTATATTTGTTTTCCAATAAAAAAAATTTTACCCAAAAAAAAAAAAAAAATCCAGCCTGGGGGACATCAGGGGAGTGAGACAGAGCAAAGGTTTCAGTGATGGCCGACGCTGCTGAGATGCAATAAGACACAATGTCATAAAACACTCAGCAAAGACGTGCTGAGCACCAGTTGTGTGCCAGGCATTGGGCTAGCAACGGCAGTTCATAGAACCGCCACGGTCTCTTCCCTTCTCCGAGCACGCTCTCAGCTCTGCGGGGCTGTGACTGCAGCTGGCGCTGGACAGAGGCACCTGCTCCACCTCTGAGGGTCCAGCTCCTCCCCATCCCGCTCTGATCCGCTCTTCACCCACCCCCACCCGGAAAGTCTTCCTAGTGCCCGGGCAGAAGATCCACTTGCCTTCTTATGACACGTCTATGGCCAATTTAACGTGATTTGTGGCAAAACCCAAAATAAATAATAACATGTACATATAATTTACCCAACTTTTAGCACTCTGCAGGGATCGTTCAACTGTCAAAGCTGAATAATGTTTATGTTAAGGAGACGTCGTTACTAAGTATAGACATATAAATTTATAGTAGCTTAATACGTTTGTGAGTATGTGGGGATAGACAGTAATAAAAAGGTAGGCATTAGCTTTCTGTATTAGGTGATTATATTTCTATATAGTAAGTTAGTTTCAGAAATAAAAGTCATTTGCAAATACTCTCTCGTGAAGTATTAATTTCCCAATGTTATAAGCTGACCACACATATCTTTCTACGTAAGAAATGTATTACAGACATTAAAACTCCCACTGTGAAAACTGAAAACAACCTAAACTATTCCAATAATTGGAAAATAGTTAAGTAAATTATGATATACTCACATTATGGGCGGTTATGCAGCCATAAAATGTTTTTGAAGAAATTAAATGATGTTGAAACAGCAAGCTTTAAAATTGTACATTCGGTGTGTTCCTGGATATATAATAATTATTATTATTATAAACACTAATGATAATAATAAGCAAGAAAAAAGACCAAAAGAAAACATACCAAAAGGTTAATTGTGGGGGAAGAGGATTATGGGTGATTTTACATTCTTCTGTATCCTTTTCTGTGGTTTCCAAATTCTCAACAATAAGCATGTGTTGCTTTTACAATCAAAGAGAAAAAATATTCAAAGCATGATTTAAAAACAAACACAGGAGCAAACCATGTCATTGAGCTTAGATGAGGCGTACAGGGACAGCGGAAGTTCAGGCAGCTCCTTCCAGCACCCCTTCCCCCCCCCCAGAAGCTGTCCCTCTGCAGGGGCAGTCGGCTCCCACGGCCCAATGACAAAGCAGGCTTCCTCATCGACAGCCTCCAACCAAGTATGTGAGCAGCTGCGCGCCAAACCCCTCACCGGCTTTACTTCTAGGCGAGGTGACCCGGGAACGCAGGCAACGGGAACCAAAGTCTTGCAGAAGAACAGAGCGGTTTTTCTTTTCCCTGTATTATCTCTGCCCCACTTGACCGTGTATACTGCTAGAAAAGTCTTTATTTTATTCCTTTAGTTTTTTTAATTCTTAAGACTACTATGCCATTTCAGCACTAGACAATCTTTCAGGGGGCCTCTTGTCAAGAATCAGAACATAAGGAGCATAAATCGGTATGATTACAGATTTATGGACACAAGTGACTGGGGCAGGAAAAAATGCTGCTTTCCATAGACAAGTAGAAATGAAAGAGGCACATGCGCCCTGAAGAGGGTATCAGACATAAAATCCTGAGAGTCGGGCAGGACGGGGAGCAGACAATTGTTTCAAACTGGGCACCATGCTGGCAGGCACAAAGTGCTCCAGAAATACTCTCGGATGACTAACGGACAGTTTTTGAATACGAAAGCTCACAATGACACGGTAGCAGAACGCTATCCTCTATGTTCTTGGTGACGTTATGAAGATGAGTGTCCTTCCAAAGACCTAAAGAAGAGCAAGAGTCCACCGATCATAGTGATGTTTTTAAATTAAAAGTAACAATGTTCAACTTTGAAAACCAGAAGAGCCCAAGGTCGGACTGCCTGGGTTCTCAGCATTGGCTCTCGTCAGCTATGTGACGCTGGCCCTCTCTAAGCCTCAGTTTCCCCACCTGTACCATGGAGTTAATAACAGTGCCCCCCTCAGAATGTGAGGGTGAGGGGGGTCATGTACAGCATGCAGTAGGTTCTCCACAAAGATGAGCTTTGGGAAACTGGATCGCCATGTTGGCAAGCAAGTTCTCTCCATTTCCTCTCTGAATCTGTCTAAATGCTCTTTAGCAAATGGTTTCCATCAAATGAAACATGACACTTTCCAGACTCTAAATGCATAAGTTAAGTGAAAATTTCCTTTTGTCAACAAATAGCACGAATTTTGTTGTCAACACACTCAAGATGCTGCAAATCTCCTGGGGCCACGATTCGCAAGCAGAAACGTAAGAGAGGATCCGGCTGCCTCTGCCCTTGCCATGACGCCAGAGCCCGGGGCACATGTGCAGCAGGTTGTTGGACAATTTACATATTTGAATGAGGCGTGCACAGCGCATGAAACCTCGCTCAGATTTTACACCTAGTCCCTGCCTCCCCCACCCTCATCCTTAGGGTCTGACACTGCACCTGCCTCGCTTCGTAACAATGAAAGCCTTTATGCGGCACTCACCAGGCCCTGAATGAAGCACTGATGAAGACTTTTACACTCACTAACTTGTTTAATCATTACAGCAACCTTATGCTTTGCAGACTACTCCCTGCCCAATGGGGTCGCTCTTACTGAAAAAAAAAAAAAAGCAGGCCAATCAGACCCTCTGTGGGGATGTAGGAATGTCAGGGGCATATAGAAAGGTAGATGACTTAAGCTTGGTCCAGCATCCAAAGAACACTGGGTCACCATCCCCATACCGTCCAAGCAAAGCCCTGAGACCCAAGGACTCTGTGGAGCTAAGGACACACTGCCCCCATACTTCATTCCCTTAACTCTCTGCCGCAAAAGCTCATCATCAAATACGATCTGGGCCTGCCTCCTCCCGGCAACCTGAAAGGGACTAGCCAATAAAACCCACGAGAGCCAAGAGATGCTAGATTCCTGAAGTTCCATGGCTTGCCGAGTGATGTGTAAGAAAAATGTTGACCATTATACATCAAATTCAATTAGTGAGTTTGCATTGATTGTTTTATTCAGTGCTGAGTGCTGTGCCTCCCACTTAGGTTCCATAAATGCGCTAAATGAATGGGTGAGTCGTCCAAGTTCTACTTTTAAATTGAAAACACTGCGCACAATCATTTTGTGAACAGGCCGAGTGGCACAAGATACATTTTTACAACCCAAAGGTGAGAGAATGACTTAGAATCAATTAACGGGGCTTTCAAAAGAGTTCTTTTTGTATTTTTGCTTTCCCCCAAATGTTCATTTTGTGCTTTAAAAATGTTTTCCACGGTGCTTCCTCCCATGGGGTGGCTCCTCCCGTATTTATGCCTAAGATTTACCATTGGAGCCATTTCCAAGTGTACAGTCGGTGGCATTAAGCACACTCACACTGTTGTACAACCATCACCCCCACCCGTCTCCCAAGCTTTTCCATCTTCCCAAATGGAAACTCTGCTCCCATTAAACACTAAACGTTGATGGAAGAGAGAAACATTGATCAGTTGCCTCTCGCGCACACACACCAACCGGGGACCAAACCCACAACCCAGGCACGTGCCGGGACCAGGAATTAAACCAGCGACCTTTCGCCTTGCAGGATGCCACCCACCCACTGAGCCACCTTTGTTTTTTTTTTACATGTCGGCCGCCAAAGGAAGGCAAAGGAAATTACACATGACCTTCTGCCCTGAAAAGCTGAGGCATGCCAGATTTTATTCCAAGTTGCTACTTTCTTTTTTTGTTCTTTTGTAAGAAAATGTCCAGGGACACAGTCTGAAGGAAAGCAGTGAGAGCAGTAACACAAAGAACCAGAGACTTGACTTGGAAAGACGTCTGTCTGTTCAGGGTGTTTCATTGGTAGGACCCGTTGCACCTGCACCGGCAGAACAGCGTTACCAGGGCCCGCCAGCTGTGGCACAGACAGAGGCTCATGGCACGGACCCAGGCACTGCGCCGAGGACCGCGAAGGCATACCAAGTCAAGGCAAAGCACTCGCAATAGAAACGCATGTCCCCTCTACTACATCTGTGAGAAATCAGGAAATTTTCCAAAAAGCAGGCAATTGTGGATGTTGGGGAGAGAAGGAAGCAGCAGAGCCAGGACGCACAAGGTAAGACGAGTGTGGAGGAGGCCCCTGGCCCCTGTCCTTCTGGCTGCTGGGCCCAGGATGGAGCAAAGACGAAGGTCCCCGGGGCTCAAAAGAGGAGAGCGGACACCACGCAAACCCCAAGTGAGAAAGGGTGAGCTTGAAAGGACTCAGAGCTTCAGTCCCACGTAGTGTTAATTAACAGAACAGCGATTTGCCAATGAGCGCCCAGCAGGGCGATCATCTGCCCCACCGAGAGGCTCCGCTTTCCTGATGGAATCTCAAGTGCACGAGCCATGAAATTACTTCTAAAAAAAAAAAAAGACAAAGACAGTCAGAGAGGACAAGCACTTACATTTGTGTACTGGAGAGGCTCTTGCTGTTCTCTTTCTTGAAGAAAACAGGCTAATTACAGACCTGAGATGACACAGAAATACCCAGCCTTAGCATCTCTCTTAGGAAGGCAGAAAGTGCTAACTAAAATAAACTAATAAAAATACCAAATTGGCGCAAAAACAATGCACCTGGAGGTATTTTACCTACACTACCCCATGCGATCTTCCCAACAACCCACCATCATCCTCATCACACAGATGAGGCAGCGGCAGCACAGGGAGGTTAAGGAACTTGCTCAAGGTCACCCAGCAAAATGGAATCCAAACATTCCATCTTCCTTCCTGACATACTCAAATGAAATCCCAGCTTTTCCATGAGCCATGCAAGGCCCTTTGGCACCTGGCTCCTGTTGGACTCTCCAGCCTCTCACTATTCCCCGCCCCGTCTCTTACCCACAGATCTTTCATGCTACTCATACTAATCAATGAGGAGCCACCTCCCACCCCATACTTGTCATCGGCTCTCCAGCCTCCCACTCTTCTGTGCCTGGGCCTTTCACCTGCTGCTCTTTTTGTGTAAAAACACCTGCGCTTCTGCCTGGATAAAAGCTTCCTGCATCTTCAGAGCCCACCTGAGGCCACCTCCTCCGCAGAGCTGCCCATGCCCAGCCGGCCAGAATGGGCTTCTTTCCTCTGCTCCCTGCACCTCCGGTACCAACCTCTGCTACAGCTCTTCATTCATTCACCCACCCACTCGCTCGCATGTGTAAGCTCCATGTCAGTTGCCAGGCAGGAACCACAACCATGGCTGGTTTATTTGCTGTGTCTCCAGCCTCCAATCCAACAGTTCCCCAAGTATGGTCCTGGCAGTGGCCTGGCCAACCTGGGAACTTGTTAGGGATGCAAATTCTTGGGCCCCACGCCAGACCTCTGGAATGAAAACTCCAGTGATGAAGCCCAGAAGTCTCCGTTTTAATGAGCCCTCCAGTTTGGAAACCACTGCTTGAATACAGTGCTTGGTATCATCGTGTTCAATGAAGGTGGAGTGAACGGACACAGCTGTCACTAGAAACCCGTGACCCTGGAGAGCATGTGGGGACCTCATGCTCCCTGCTCCTGGGGCAGTGATCAGACTGCCTTTCTTAGCTTCCCTGTCCTGGCCCGAGATTCTGGGGCTACCACGCAGTTGTGCCTGGGTGTCTGCAGGAGACTGGTTCCAGGACCCCCTGCAGAGGTGCATCCACCAAAATCTGTGGATGCTCACATCCCTCATATAAAATGGGATTGTATGTGCATGTAACCCATGCACATCCTCCCGTATACTTTAAATCATCTCTAGACTACTGACAACACTTAATACAATGGAAATGCTAAACAAATAGCTATTATGCTGTATTATTGTGAGAATAACAATGTAAAAAAGTCTGTATGTGTTTATTACAAACACAACCATGGCAGGCCTGACTACACAGCACCCATCAGCAATGGCGTAACATTCCCCCCACCCCGAATATTTTCAATCTAAAATTGCCTGAATCTGCAGATGCAGAACCCATGGATCTGGAAGGCCGATTGTATTTTCAATCCTGTTGTAACCCCAGTGCAGCTGACAACAAGCTAGGTGACTTTGGAACAAATCAAATCAATGGATCGTTGGCTCAGGTGGCCTCGTGGAAACATAATGGACCTCGGAGTCAGCAAACTCAGGGACAGGACCCAGCCCTGACCCTTGCTGGGTAACACACCTGTGCTCCCTGCTCCTCCATTTCCCTTCTGAAAAGCACACCTGCCTCCTTCTCAGGGCTGACATGAGCATCAGACAAGAGAATATGTGAATATCTCCTTCTACTTTAAAGCATCCTGTAAATGTTCGTTACTACCGACAAAATGAGGTGCGCTGGGCCAGGTGAGTGCCAACGTGTCTGAAGGGTTTCAGTGCTGAAACTCTGCGATTCTGTGAAATCCAGGTAAACTCCCATTTCAAAGACGGGCTCCTTGTACAAGTGGTCGGTCGTGATGCAGGTGAGGGCGAAAGACTGCTTCTAGCCAGCTCAGACACTCCCAAGCGCGTGACAAGGTAAAGCTACTTACCCTCTTTGTACGCAGTTTCCTCGTCTGTAAAATGGGTCATTACCACCACCCACCTCTCAAGGTTGTTGAACGTATGGAAGACATTAAAGTGTATCATAAGCATTCAGTAAATACAGGGGCTCTTGCGCTCATGCACTACTGCTGCTGTTGACGGTGCTGTTTTCATTCCCGAGGGGAACAGCACAAAATAGGAGGTGGTCTGGTGTCACACAATCTACAAAGAATAAATCTACAAAGAATATGCTCTCCTGATCCTATGGCACCAGATTGAATCTATTTTTGAGCTCCAGACGACGGAGCCCGGTTTCTTTGGTTGTGGTTTGTTTTGGTTTGATTTGGTTGATGTAGGCATCAAGCAGGGCAGTCTTATTGAAATCGTTTGCGTTGAAGGTTTTGGGGACTGTCACTGCCAAGAAAGTGCCCGATAGGTTAGAGCAAGGGCCAGCCAACTTTTTCTGTAAAGGACCAGACAGTGAGTGTGTTGGGCTTTGCAGGCCATTGCCTCTGTTGTCACTGCCACTCAGTTCTGTCGTTGTAGCACACAGGCGCAGTAGGCAACACGTAAACCAGTAAGTGCACCTGGACTTGGCCTGCGGCCATAGTTAGTGATCTCTGGCTTGGAAACCGAAGAAACTGGAGGTGATTCAATCCTGTCTCCATTCACAGCACTTCATTTTCTTTGCTAATTTCTTATGAGGAAAGTAGCTATCAACTATTTTATCACTAGAGTTCAGGGAGCCTGAGGTTGTGAATTCTAGAAACGTATAAATTGTAGCAAATTCAATTTCAGAATTCGAGTCATGTGAAGTTCATCATAGGATTTTTATCCTCACAAATGACAGGTGAAGGAAGGTCCAGCATTAGAAAACAAAACTATCTCCAGGTCTGCCCACACAAACTGCTTCTCTCTCATTCTAATTAGAATAGAATGAATTTTACTAAGTGAAAATTTTAACATACAACATGTACTTCAATTAATCTCTGTTTTTCTAAGAGTTAATCAACGCTATGAAAACATGGTCTTTTTTCTCTCCAATCCTCACCCAAGGACATTTTTTCATTGCTTTTAGAGAGAGAGAGGAAGGGAGAGAGAAAAATGCTGATGCGAGAGAGAAGCATCGAGTGGTTGCCTCCCAAACGTGCCTGGTCCAGGGATCAAACTGGCAACACAGGTACGTGCCCTGACCGGGAATCCAACCCACAATCTTTCTGTTACAGGATGATGCTCCAACCAACCGGGCCACACTGCTCAGGGTGAAAAGATGGTCCTTTGACCCCATATGTATGTACAGTACAAATGTGAGAACATCAGTGTAATGATAATCTTCGTACACTTAGACACAGATCTCCAAATGATGTGGGGTTGACTTGTCCTGTTAGAAGTCTTTAGAATTCAGGAGTGGTAGATGGAGTTCTCATTTCCATACCCAACTCTGGTGCCATCTGGGAGAGAGGACAGGAAGCTTGGTCAAGATAAAAGGCAGGGGGCAAGGGAACAAATGGAGGGAGGCGGGAGTGTCCCAATAGCTTAAGGCAGGGGCTTCATGGAGCATGAGATCGAGAAGAGGCCAGAATGCAGAGAGATGGAAGCCAAAGCCAGGAAGAAAGGAAGAAGCAGAAATAACCCCTACACGCTGCCAGGAAGCCAGGCAAGTCAGATTTCAGAGGGTACCTCTCAGGGCTTCCGACGCTCTGGAAATGGAACATTTAACCTACGATGTGCAGTGAACAGATGTGAGCTGGAAAATGACAGGGTGGAGAGAGGTGGGTGGCAATTTTATCTGCCATCTGAACCTGAACAACCCAGTTTTAGGAAAACAGATTTAAAAAAACACAATAAATGATGCAGTGTGCCTCCTCTCTGCCTGATGGCAACAGGCTTCCCTTCTAAGGAGGGCTGAATACAACACAGACCCTCTGATGCCCTGATATGTGCATTAAAATGGAAATCTGTCTGTAGAGCCTGTGACATCTGCTTCACGGTGCCAGTAAGCCCACTCCCCACTCCAAAGAGACCCAGAGGTTTCTGTGGCAGTGGGGGAGGGAGCCCCACGGCCACGGCCACACGGGCCTCTTCTCCAGGACAGTCCCCAGGGCAGGTCCTGGGAGGCCTGGGCAGAGGAGTGAGCGTGCACGCTAGCGAAGGGGTCCAGCTTCTCTGGCGCCTGTGTTTGGGTTTTGTGGGTGGGGTGCAGGGAAAGTGGAAAGATAAGAATATAATTAATCCTCAAACTTGTATTAAAGTACTTTTCTATAAATTAGTTCACTTGACCCTCAGCCAGCAAGATAGATGGGGAGGGTGTTTTTCTCATTCAATAGTCAGGGAAATGGATCCCATGGTCAAAGTCAGGTAAGGCCAAGGTAAATGGTGTACGCAGATCATGGCCTTGTCTCTGGACTTGGGGAAGGGCTTCCAGGATGGTGAGGTCCCTCCTATTGCCTAGGGGCATGTGGTTGATGGCGCTGCCCTCGCCTGGCCCGGTGTGGACACCAGGTGTCTGGCTGCCCATGGGTATGAAGCAGGTGCCCGAAGGCTCAGTTGTCCAAAGGGCACTAGTTTGTCAAAGGAGCTGCAATTCTGTGTCCACATGGTTAGGACTAGAGGCCTCCAGATCTGGCTGTGCTCAAGTGTCCCAGGGATAGGGGATGGTCCCAGACACACATTTGACCATCGTAAGAATAGCAGGAAGCCCAGGCCAGATCCCAGGGAAAGGCTGTGCTGATGTGAGAGGGGAAGAAGGGAGGTTGAAAGGCCCAAAGCAGAAGCACCAAGTGCCCACCTGCCCTACAGCAAGCTGCAAAGAGAACTCTGCCCTTGAGGTACTGGATGTGCTCCGAGGGGTAGACACAGCACTGGACCAAACACAGAAGACCTGGGTCCAAGGCCCAGCTCTGCTGCTGCTGAACGGCCCCACAAACTTGGAAAAGACAGGAACCCCAATTTCCTTGTTGGTAAGTAGGTACAATGGATTGGATTGTGGCCCCAAAAAGAAATGCCCAAATCCTAACCCTTGGTGCCTGTGAATGTGACCATATTTTGAAATAGGGTCTCTGCAGATATAACCAAGTTAAAGTTCTCAACATGAGATTGTCCTGGATTTAGGGTCTTTCCTAAACCCCATGACTGGGGTCCTTAAAAAGGGGGAGATTTGACACACAGAGACATGGGGGAAAAGGCTACGTGTTGAGTGCTGCAGAGGCTGGAGTGAGGCCACCACAGTCAGTGAGTACCAGCAGCCACCAGAAGCTGGAAGAGGCAAGGAAGGACCCAAGCAGAGCCTTCAGAGGGAGCGTGGCTGCGCTGACACCTGGCTTTTGGACTTCCGGGGTCCACAACTGGGAGAAGATAAGTGCCCACTGTCTTACGCCCCTCAGTCTGTGGTCAGTTGTTATGGAAGCCCTGGAAGACTCAGTGGGGACAAACGCCATGTCCTGCTTCCTACCAGGGCGGCCCTGAGCACAAGTGACATTTTGCAGCTGCGAAGTTGTGAAGGGGATGTGTTTTCTGGGAGATTTTGGGCCCTCCTTCTGGAGAGACCCCTCTCTGCACTAATTCCTTGTGACCCTGCCCTGCCCCCCTCGGGTGGGGAGCTGTCAGGTGGCGGATTCTGCGTAACAACTGATAAGCAGAGAGTGAGTGAGCTGACTACCGCAGCCATTGAATTTGGTATCTGGGGTAGATGCTCATACTTAATGCTTTCAGAACTGCGTGAGCGAGGTCCTGTTATTCATCGTACCTTCCAAATGAAAAAACAGACTCAGAAAGTGAGCACCTGGCCCAAGATCACAGCAAGTGGCCGAGGAAAGAGTCCAATCCCAGGAGTCTGCGCCCCAGCCCCACCCCAGGAGGGTGACTGACAACCAGGCCCCGCCCCAAAGGGGTTGGGCCTCTCAGCATGGGCAGCTGGAAGCACTGATGCTCTTACTTAAATCCACTGTGAGCGTCTACCAGGGGTGTCCAACCTTCTGGCATCTCTGGACCACACTGGAAGAAGAGTTGTCTTGGGCCACACATTAAATACAGTGCAACATGTAATCATAAAAAAATTTCATGATGTTTTAAGTAAATTTATGATTTTGTGTTGCGTCACACTGACAGCCATCCTGGGCTGCAGCCAGGTTTGACTTCAGGTTTAGGATTTTTCCTGCCCCTTCTTTTCTTGCGGTATTTGAAAACAAATGCACAGGTATTCCCTATTTGAAAAAAAACTTAATGGGCAACAAAAGTAAATATCCAGGAAACTTAAAAACAGTAAGTTTCCAAAGTGTCAAACTCCGTGTTGGGTTCTGGGAACACAATGATGAATGTAAGCTGGTCTCTATTCCCAAGAAGTCCACGGTCAAGTGGAAGAACGGGCATGGCTGCAGACAATTACACCCTGACATTACAGGTGTGGCGGGTCATCATTCACCCACTGGCAGGGGTCGTCCGGGAAGCAGGCCAGCCTGACACACTGGGAGTTCAAGAGTTTCAGACCAGCCTTGGTAGCGTTCACTGCTTACATTTTTACCTTTCCCGTATTTATGTACCGGATGACAAGAACAAAGAGATATGCAAACTAACTTGACTGAGCTTCAGAAGTACAGAGAAGTTTCTACACTCGTTACCTCTCCTTTCTTCAGCCCCCTCTCCCCTGAGCTCCCAGAAGCCTTCACTCTGCCTTATTCTCTCAAACACAGCTGCCTTTTTCTGCTTTCTCCCATGGCTTCAACTCAGGCCCTGAGAAGGACACGGCGCCTTCGCTTACGTCAGTTTTTGCCTTTCCTTTTCCAAAACAGTTTCATCTTTCCTGGAATCTCCTTTCCTCTCTTCTTCATCCCATGCTGGGACTCTTTCTACCCATGCCCAGAGTCGTGTCTTTGGTCCACGCTCTGGTTTAAGGAGGCTGGCGGTTTTCCATTGGAGGTAAGCCATTCATGCAATTCTGAGAAAAGGTGTTTATGTTCTCTTGTAAAGCCAGAGCCTCCTCACACTCTCCCAAAGAAGGCTCAGGCAACCCTTCCTGGTGGGGGCCAGGGGCGGTGGCCAAGGAGGGCTGCAGGAGGCAGTGGCCTCTGGGCTGGGCTTTGAGGTGTGATTGGTAGAGCAGGGAAGTATTCTTAGTACAGAGAGTGCCTGGCGGGGCAGAAGACGGTGTGGTAGGACACGGCGCAGCACGTCACCACCTTTGGCCTGTCCTCTCTGTCCTGAGCTTACACGGTGACCAGTTGTCCTACTTTCCTCCTCTTTTACTCTCCAAAACCTTCCCCAGAGGCCTTGTGACCTTCTCCTCCTGAAAGACCTTCTTAGAAGCACGATTAGGGGAAACAAGAGTGGGAGCCGGTGACCATTAACGATCCCAGTCTCAAGGGGCTAACTGATTACCTAGGGTAGCTATTGCCTGTGAGCCCACCACTCCCAATTCCATCCAGTGCCAGGGAATACTTTTCAAAAAGTTAAACACATGACTTTTGTATAAAATAGAATGAACATGTCTCAAAAACTTATCCAACTCATTAATGAGGGAACCAGTAAGCTGGTTCAAAGACCATTAAAGAACTGGAGTTTATATGTTCCACAGGGAATTGTATCTAAAGTACACTAGTTTTAAAAATAAGATTGCTAGGTTAGGTACAAAACTGGTTCATGGACCACAGTAAGCACTGGACTTATCTTTTCTCCAGGCCAGAAATCATTTATTTGTGTTTCTAAGGGTATTCCTACAGTAATGCAAGCATTACTGTTGGGTAGAATCAATTGCTTTGCTATCAGGTTTCTGAAAGTTAACACCTACCCTGACAGAGTTGTAAATATCCTAATCAGTAATAAATAGCACATCAAGCCGAAGAGCTCACCCCTGCAGAGCCAGACGATTCCAGAAAGCCAGCTGGACACCTTCCTGCTCTACAGTCAGAGCACCCACAGCAAACCCCTTGCTCCATTTCCAAATCTGGGACGAATATTCTCTTTAACACCAGCAAAGGTAGCCTTGGAAATTTCCACATAGTAGTTCTGCTCTTTGTTATTCTTCATTCTGAACACTTAGTGTCTTCAATGGGCATGCCAGGTATTCTGCCCTGCGGTGGCCACACCAGCAGGAAGCTAAAGCTTAGTGCCTGCCCCCTGGAGGGACTTCTCTGCCCCACCAGGCACTATAAGGAAGGGTTAAAGAGAGCAACAGCCCAGACGACAGATATTATTAAAGTTCTGGGGAGAGAGAAATCTGCTCTGGTGGGGAAGGGCAAGAAAGCTTCTTGAGGAAGCTCCTTATGCCTGTGGATTTGGCTAACCTGGTCCCCCCGTCTGGCACGCGGTGTCTGTCTACCTGTCTGCAGGTGTGGGTGTAGGCTCCCTTCTTTGCCTGCCCTGCAGGGCTGGGAGTTGGGGCTCTTCAGCTGTCTGTTTCCCCCTCCCCTCCCCGTGTCACCTGTGGTGGGGGTGCCGCACCGTGGTAGAGATCGGACGCCCCACTCCGTGACTGCGTGGGCTGTGCTGCGGCCAGCCTAGGATCAAGTGTGTCGGTGCTGCTGTGCAAAGACCAAACCGAGAGAGGGGATGGGAGAGATGGAAATGGGAGGAAAGGAGATTTATGAGCAGTTGCCTGGAGACCGGTAGACAGATGTGGAGTGAGCTAAGGTGGACAGACTAGAGGAGACATATGTCACAACCTTGACTAGTTTGGGTCTGTGATTATCTGAGCTCCAACCAACCTGTTATTACAGGTGCTCAGCCGTGCCGAGGGGAGGCCTGTGGCAGCTGGAGCACTCTGTGGACCGAGTGCCGACAGCAACTGTAAACCTGGGGAGGGCTCTGGGTCACACCCAGAAGGAAGAACAGAACGGAGAGACAAGGATACTTACTCTCCTTTGTTACTCATTTAAGCCCCACAAAGACGAACGCACTACAGAACCTTTGGCAGAACTCAGTTGAGCGATGTTTTAGGTAGTCACACGGAGGCGGGCTGTGGACGGAGCAGCGGGGACATAGGCATTTCTTCCCCGTGGTGGGTATGGACTGCACATGCCCTAGGCTGTGGAGGTTTGAAACACTGGTCCAAACTCTCATGCAGGTGTACTGCCCGTGGCCTTGTCTAGCCTGGCACTGTCCAGTAGAAAAATAATCTGAGCTACACATGACATTTTTCATTTTCTAGTTGCCATATTAAAAAAAAGAACTCTTAAAAAAATAAACCTCTAAAACCAAACAGATGAAATTAATTTTAATAATATATTTTAACTGAGTATATCCAAAATATCATCCTTTCATCAGATAATCAGAATAAGACACATTAGTGAGATAATGTACAGTCTTTGCACTTGACAGCACATCTCCATTGGGACTAGTCAGGGTCAAGGGCTCAGTAGCCACATTTGGCTCATGGCTATTGTACTGGACAGCACGGGCCTGGGCAGGACAGTCGAGGTGCTTGGAACGTGGAACATCAGGGCCATGATCCTCTCCTGCTGTACATGAGGACACTGACTTTGACGCCTTGACTCAAAGGGGTCAAGGACTTGCACAAGGTCACACAGCTAAAAAGCTAATCAGTGGTAGAGTCACTGTTGGCAAGTTCGGTGAGGGGTATACAGTGCTGAGATACATTGGAAAACAGCTATCCTGATAGAGAAGGGAGCAGGAAGGGCCTAAAACTAGGGTCAGGAACAGAGAGAGCAGGGCGATGAACACAGGCAGAAACCCTACCAGCTCTGGTGGTGTATTCATGGTGTATCCCTGATTACCCTCTCATTCCAAGGCCACCTGCAGCTCGTTCTCCAGCCCCTAAACACCCTCACCTTCAACTTCTGCATACGGACCACCTATTCCCCCAACGCCTGCATTTTCCTGCTTGTCTCACTTAGACAAAGAGGCACCACCAAGGCATCTATAGCAATTGAACTCTCACTCACCTCACGAGACCCAGTCAATGTCACCTCCTCCATGAAGTCTTCCCTCATTCTTCCCCAGGCAGGATGGATTGCTTCTTCCTCTGACACCCCAGCCTGGCTTACTGCACTTCATATAATTGGCCTTATATGTTGTTGGGGCCACCATACATGCCGCCCTGTGTGAGGGGCGCCCCTTGAAGGCGGCCGCAGACCCTGCTCCCCCGGGCACCCCCACAGGGTCTTGCACTAGGCTCAGGAGAAAATATGTTCTCACTTCATATTTGTTGAGTGATGGAAAGCCTATCTGGCCTGAGTGTAGCTGGCCTCAGAATTAGGTGATGCTGGGAAAAGAGGGGCAGAGATAAAGAGGGGAGAAGGACGTCCATGCAGGTGGCCAAGCCCAGCACTGACACACAGTGGGGAAGCCAGAGCAGCCCCTGGGGACAGTCCCTGAAGGAGGTGACTCTGCTAACAAGCCCACCCTGCTCTGTCCCCAGGGAGGACATGCCTTGTCCCTTCACCCACCAGGTAGGAGGCTGCGGCCTGTGGCCACTGAAAGCCACACCACGGCCATTGGGAAACCTGCTTCAGAATGGCATTTCTCAGAAATGAGGTCCCTTGAGCACACACGGCCCCGTCTGCGCTTTGTAAGCAGAGGCAGCTCTTGCGCATGAGCCTGGAGCAGGAGTTATAGGATCTGTGTGAGCCAAGCCAGAGACTGGCCGCTCCCTTGCAGTTTCCTGCCTCCCTGGCTGTGCACAGACACCCAGGAACAAACCTACGGGGCTGTTCCAGGCTGACATGTGACAGGGAGACAGCTGTTCTGTTCCCTGGGGAGCCGGCAGGGCACTGGCTCCGGTGACTCAGCCACGTGTTATGACAATAGCTTGGGTTTGGTGTCACGGGAACCTGGTTGGACCTTAAAAAAGGAAAGTAAAACAGAAAATCTTGGGGCCGGGAGAAGAAAGAAAAGGACCAGAGAAAGGAAGGCAGGTGTTGATGTTTTAGCTTCTGGAAGTCATGGGATTCTCCCCTAAATGTAGTTCACTATGCAAGCAAAGAGGCCAAGAATAGGACACCTATAAACCATCGTCCAAGAAATGGCAAAGACCGAGACCTAGAGAAGAGGTGTGAAACTAATCACTAGGGCAGAGGCCCCGAGGTGTCAAGCGAACCCAGTTAAAGACAAGTTACTTCCCTAAGACATTTGTGAGTACGGGGAACGTTTCATTACCAGAAGCTGGAGAGAGGAGTCAGTCTGCCCTGGCTGCATATCAGCTATTACATCGAAATGGGATTTCACCACATGCATGAGTTCCATGGCCTTCCCCAAATGCTAATTCTGGTAACCAAGGGTAGTGCTGCCCAAGTCAGGGGCAGGCTGAGGCTGGGGACAAGGTAGACGGCTGCAGCCAGAGGCCAGGAGTAGCGAGAAAAACACTTGAACTGACTTTGCGATAAAGGCAAAGCCTGAGTGGGGACGCATGGTAGGCACCTGGAGATAAGAAACAAGAAAATGGGAGGGACATCAGAACCAGGGGAGATAAATCTGGTTCAAATCTGCATTAATGTGAAACCTTTCCAAAATTAAAAAAGCAAAAAAAAAAAAGCAAACAGGTACAGATCTGTGCTGTTCGCATATTCAAGAGAACACTAATTACAGCTTGACGCTTTCTAATTTGGGAAGACTGGGGAGATGGCGTGCCTTCCTGTTGATGAAAACGCCCTTTGAGCCTCTCCCCTGCACGCCCCTTCTCTGGAGATGTGGAAGGAGCTGCAAAATGCCACCTAGTGGAGTCATCGTCCTGCCTCCGTCGCCTCCCAGCTGCCAGTATGTGGAGGAGTTGGTTCACCTTCCTGGGTCTCAGGCTCCTCCTGGGCAGGCTGGACAATGGCGACCTGCCTTGCCTGGCAGCCCCGGAAGCACACACCAGAGGCCCTTAGTACAAGTGCCCCACGGCTTCCAGACAGCCAGGGCCTCTCCACCCCGCCATCCCAGCAAATCATCTTTTCTGCTCCCCACCTAACAATCTGAGATTTTTTCTGTTTTCATTAGTGTTTGTGTATTTAATGTGTGGCCCAGAGACACTAAAGGCTGGACACCCCGGTAGACCTTTAAGAGCCCAGCCCTGTCCCTTCAACCTCCTGAGGCTCTGTCTTTTCCTCTGTCACGTGAGAGGCCTGGACCAGTTAAGCCCTGAAGGCCATGCTGGCTCTCAAGACCTCTGAGCCCCGAAGGACCAGGACTCCCATGGCCTGAGGGCAGCAGGATAAGGAAGGGACGCCCCACCCCCCCAAGCAGGTGGGAGGCTGGTGGTAAGAGCGAGGGGTCAGGGAAGGGGAAGGGGTGGGGCATTTTCTTCTTCTGACCTTTGAGACAGATTCTGTTCTCTTCCTGTGGAGTCTGGACGGTGGACTCCTAGAAGACAGGCACCCAAGACAACTAGGAATAACTCAGGATGAGGAACAGGCAAGGGGTGCAGGCAGAGCTGCCCCTGCCCTGATGTAGTGACATGACCTTCCTCCACCTTCATGCTGCCTTGCTCTGCACTCCCCCTCTTTTGGGGGTGGTGGTGACATGACCAGAAGGGGCCCCTGGCCTCTCACTTCACTCCATTTCCCAGGGCTTGGCCAGACACAGAGCTGGGAGGATCCAGACCTCCATTATGATTAGGAGGGTGAAGATAATTCTATTACCAGTAATAGTATATTGTAAATATCGCATCTCCACCTGTTAATTAGTGCCGCGCCCCCCCCTCCACTAGGAAGCAATGCTGGGTAATCATGGCATTTGGCATTTGGCGGGTGCTGCTGTTTATTATATGCGGTATTTCAGTGGCTTGTGTGGGAGAAAGAAGTAATTATAGCTCTCTGGTTCCAGCCCGTTCCAACCCCACCCCATCCTTTCCTCCCATTCCCCTCACGTAGAAAGCACAGTAAATACACAGTGCCGGCTCGCTGTTTACTGAGGCAGGGAGGGCTCCGCACTGCGCACCAGGCGTGGAACCCGAAGTCAAGGACTGGCTCTGGTGCCACCACTAAAGGACACAGAGGCCTCAGAGACACTGCTGAATGTCTCTGAGCCTTGGTTTGCTCTTCCTAAGATGGGAATAACAAATCAGCCCTGCTTGTTCCCTGAGCTTGTTAGAAGGTCAAAACAATGAAACTTTGGAAGCTGTGCAATGTTATATAGTACAGCACACGCGCAGTTAAATTCTTAATTGTATCGTGTGTGTGTGTGTGTGTGTGTGTGTGTGTGTGTGAGATTTCCTCTGAAGATTCTTCTGGAACATATCTGCAGCCAGGTTTCTTTGGAAACCTAACCGAACTAAAGAGCTTAAATCAGAATGATTAGATACAAGCAAGTCCATGGTGGTGGGGGTGGCTTCGGCAACAGGAAGAGGGAGTGAGGGGGACACACTGGGTGTTAGGCACTGCAGGGGATTGTGGGTAGACAAAGAGAAGGTTCAAGGTAACAACAGGTCAAAAGTATCACAGGTAGGTCCAGAATTTGTGGGGAGCACATATGTAAATGGAACAAGAACCTAAAAGTGGGCTAGAGCCCTGGAGGGAATTCAGAGCAGGGAGGCGTATGAGGACTGGGGTGAGATGTGGCTAAGGAGGGGAAAAAAAAAAATATATATATATATATATACACATGCACACACACATATAAAAAACTATTTATGTAATTTGCTTCATCCATATTCTTAGAATGAGAGAACATGTAAACAAACCAGGCATAGATGGAAAATGGAAAATGACAGAAATTGCTCAAAATACCGTGAATCTGCATGAATACCGGTGTTGGCGGGGGAGAGCTGCGTCGCAGACGGCACCCCGGGACGGAGGTGCTGCGGACACCGCGGTTCTACGCAGGGGCCGCGACTGGGCTTTTGTTATCGGATACCGTGGAGGGTGCGGCATTTTAGAATTTATCACCCCCTGAACAACCCCTGAAGTTAGGTATTATTCCTGATCAGGAAACAGAGGGTCAGCAAACATGGATATCTCGTGTCTAAAGCCACACAGCCAGCTAGTGGCAGAGCTGGGATTCGTGCCCATATGTGACTTCTGAGTCGCCTCACTGGGCCGCTTCTCGTGGTAGACAGGAGGGCCCCTCCTTCATATTAGGCCCACATGACTAGGACGGGGGGCGGGGGGGGTAACATCCTAACCAGGGGTGTCCGACCTGCAGCCTACAGGCTGCATGTGGCTCGTGATGGCTGTAAATGAGGCCCAACACAAAGTCGTAAATTTACTTAAAATATCATGAGATTTTTTTGTGATTGCATGTTGCAATGCATTTAACATGTATCCCAAGACAACCCTTCTCCTTCCAGTGTGGCCCAGAGACACCGAAAGGTTGGACACCCCTGAAACCAGATGCTCTTCAGCTCAAAGCCTAAGTTCCTGCCATCACACCCCACTTCCTTATGGAAAGGCCCGACCTGTGTTCATCCCAGAAGCTCAGGAGACAGGGACCCAGGCCTGCAACAGTCGGGAGGTTCTGGACTGCTCTTTCCTTTCTTGTCCTCCAGGGTATCCTGCAAGGCTCAGAGGGTGCTCCGTGGTCATTAGAGGGAACACCCTTGACCAAACTGTGCCAGATCAAGTGTGAAACGATATCCCCCAGGGACGCAACTGCAAGTGAAGGGGAGGTCAAATAACAGAGCTTGCCGACAACTGGTGGAGACAAAAAGAAGTTTCCTTCAACGTGTCCAGTCTTTAGAAGAGAACATAAATTACAGTAATAGAGGATAAACTCTGAAAGTAAAGCCATCCCTTTGTTTAAAGTGGAAAAGGGAAAAAAAGAGAAAGGTCTAGGCTAATAAATTCTTCCTAAACTAAGGCAAAAAGTGTCTTTGTACTAATCCCCTCCAACGGGATGCTGCACGCCTGGAATTCACTTGTCTTGTTAGCCTTCTCCAAGCCCAGACCTGGCTCTCCCAAGAGGAAAGTGGGTCTGTGGCCTGTGGCAAGCACATGCATAAGAACGAGCAGGATGAAAATTAAGGTCTTCTGGAGAGCGTGAGAACATCTTTGCAGAAGACTTGTGACACTTTGGTCTCGGGGACCTTACTCTGTGGAGTGCCAGCTGCTGGTAGCTCCTTTAAGTCAAGAGCCTGGAGGGGTTTCTAGGAAGATGCTAAGTCAGGGTCAGAACTAAGCTCTGAACCCATAATGCAGAGGGGGTGATTTCATTTTCTATCTCCTGACCCCTTTGCCGTACGTATCCCACAAATTCTTCCAGACCCTTAAACTTCTGTCTTATCCTGGACGCCCTCTGGCTCCTTCACGCATCCTTACCCAAACATCTTCGACTATTTGCACTCTGGGTTGAATGCGTTGATTCTGTAATTATTACGCCTTTATTAATTCTCTTTCTCCTGGTTTCAAGAGCTGTATATTGCTTTTGCCTCCCCCTCACTGCTGAGTAAAGAGTTGCCACTCAGTAAATACCCTGCTGATTCAGTAACAGACTAAGGATTTGGGAATGCTTGGTTTCATGGTTACTTAAAGACAGAGGGAGAGGACAAGAAGATACAGACTGAGTTGCCCCAGGGGAGAGAAAGGCCCCCAGCAGCGCCCAGGAGGGCCTCCATCCCCAGGAACAAGCTCTCTTTATCCAAGAGGAGAAAAATGAGTTACTGCGCACATTGCGAATTCCCAGCATCCAAACGTACCACAAATGTGCAGGCTAAAACTGCTGGAACTGGCAAGTTACTTGCCTTAAATAACAGGACTTGGAGACAGTATTTGCAGAGCTTCTGGTAGCTTGGTAATGACTCACTGTGAGTCTTTTTTCAGACACGTTGAAGGTTTGGCAAGACTCTCCCTCAGAGGCAAGCCCCGTTAGGACTTGTCTCTGGTTTGCTTTGGAATAGGCAATTCACTCTTCAGTGTCTTTCTTGAACCCACTCTCAGGAGTTAGATTTCAGCCCCAGAGGGTCCAGAAAATTTCTGCCGTCCATGATGCCGGATTTCAGATGGAATCTTTCTCTCCTGATCAAAGCCTTTAGTCTCTTCAACTGCTAGATGAGTCAGAAGTCTGTCACGAATGACCTTTGGGTGCTGGATTCCAGTTTGGAAGAAGAAATCCAACCACAAAAGACATCTGGGGACACCTGTGGACTCTGGAACATGAACTAGACCCGGGTGATGTCAGGACATTATTGCTCATTTCACTGGGTGTGATAACGACAATATGGGTGTATAAGTACACTGACACGTTCAGGGTCATGAGGTCTGCAATGAACACTGAAGCGGTTCACCAAAAACCAAACGTTTTTGATAGGCAGACAGAGAAGAGAGAGAGAGAGGAAGTAAAAATGACAAAATGTTAGCATCTGTTAAATTTGGACTGTGGATCTCTGCATGTCCCCCTGATCCATCAGAAGTACAGAATCATAGATTTTCTTTGGAGGAAAGAAGACTTGGAAGTTTGTGTCTGGTAGGGCCAGGAGGGCTAACGGCCAGGCCTGGGCAATGGGGATCGCTGGCTCTTGGTCACCAAATGCACAGAGTGTCCCCCACCAAATGGTATTCTAGGGCCAGGTGGTCTGAGACCTCATTTCCAATCTGAGAGGTGAGCATATAGGTATTTATTGTCTTCTTCTTTCAGCTCTCATGAGTGTTTAAAAATTTTCATAATAAAAGTGGAATGCAGATTCCTCAAGAAGTTGAACATAGACTTATCACATGATCCAGCAATACTACTTCCAGATAAATAACCAAAAGAAGTGAAAGCAGGGACTTGAACAGATACTTGCACACCAGTGTTCGTAGCGGCGTTATTCCCAATAGCCAAAAGGTGGAAGCTACCCAAGTGCCCATAGACAGATGAGTAAATAAACAAGTGTAGGCTGTATATACAATGGAATATTATTTGACCTTAAAAAGGAAGGGAGTTTGGACACACGCTACACCACAGGTGAACCCTGAGGACATTACGTTAGGTGAGTAAGTCAGCCAGAAAACAACAAATACTGTAGGCTTCCTCTTAGATGGGGCACCTAGAGTAGCCTGCTCACAGCAACAGAAGGTGGAACAGCGGTTGGTCACCAGCTGTTCGGGGAGGGAGTCTCTGTTTCCTGGGAGCCAAGTTTCAGCTGGGGAAGCTGAGGAAGGTCTGGAGATGGACGGTGGTGATGGCTGCAGAGCAACGTCAACGTACTGAATGCTGCAAAAATCCACACTTAAAAATGGTTCACGTGGTGAGTTTCATGTTACGTATGTTTTACTGCCATAGAAAAGCTTCATAACAGGGAGATGAAGCAGCCAAATTAGAAACACTAATGGTAACTTTCCTCAGCCTGGCCTCATGGTTGCCCCCCACCACCCGCTCTGCTGAGTGTTCCCCGCTCAGCGCTGGGCCCTGCACACACCCCACACTGCCTGGCCTTGTAGCGCCCTTCCCCTTGCTAATCCTGCCATCTGAACTTCCCCCCCTCCTTTTCCATCTGTCAAATGCCATCCATTGGGGGAGTCAAGCTCAGCTGCCATCTTGTTTGCAAAACTCTTCCCAACTCTCCTGACCAGAGTGGTTCTTTCCTTCTGATTCCTGCTGCGTTTTGCTTGCATTCTCCATAAATGTTTATTTACTCCTACAAACAAAATCAATGCTCAGATACTGGCCAAGGCTGGGTTCACTGTATCTATCATTCATCTGAGAGTCCCTGCAGAGGTGCAAGAGCATAAATTTTCCTGCAAAGAAATATGTCCATTAGAAAGGTTATGGGTGACAAGGGACTGAGAGCTAAAGGTCAGAGCTGGGAAATTATGGTCCCTGCTCTCATTCCCAAGCTAAACATAAAATTTCTAACCATATGTCATCTGAGGATGGGCCAGACGGTTTGAGAATGTCTGGCTTTGAAAACCCAAATGCAAGGTAAGCCAAAACATAGAATGTAACATGTGTCCTTAAAATCCTACTAGGATACCTGCCAGTCCCCTGTAAGAGCTGGGAATGAGGCTGGCACCTCAGAAGACAGAGAGAGTCCCCCAAGTAAAAATCACCTTGTTCTGAGTGGGAGCTGATCCCTCCAAATCCACACGAGAGTATTCTTGTGGAATAGGATATAGTACATGAAAACACAAACAAAGAAGAATTCGTCACTTGAGAATAGAGGCTTCTTCAGAGCAGCAAAGTGTGCAGCTGGACCTTGGAAGCCCACAGTGCATGTCATCAAGCTTCACAGGTAACCACTTCCTGGCTCAAAGGAACTTACGCACCCCTATGTTCATAGCAGCGCTACACACAATAGCCAAGTGTTGGAAACAGCCCAAGTGCCCATCAGTAGATGAGCGGATTAAAAAACTATGGCACATTTACTCAGTGGAATACTATACAGCAGAAAGGAGGTCCTACCCTTTGCGACAGCATGGGTGCAACTGCAGACTATTATGCCAAGTGAAATAAGCCAGTCGGTGAAAGAAAAATACCATATGATCTCACTTATAAGAGGAATCTAATGAACAAAATAAACTAACGAGCAAAACAGAACCAGAGACGTGGAAACAGGGAACAGACTGACAGCCGCCAGAGGAAAGAGGGAAGGAGGGGAACGGTGGAAAGAAGGTGAAGGGATTAGTCAAAGAACATGTACAAATACTCATGGATGTGGACAACAGGGTAGGGACTGACTGCGGGAGCGGGTAGTAGGCTGGACAGAAGAGGGTAGGGGGTGGAAATCGGGACAACTGTAATAGAATAAACAAGAATAAAAAAATAAACATAAAGAAGAAAGAAGTAAAAGTATTGCCCTCAAAGTCCAGGAAAGAAAGAAGGAAGTTTACAGAAAGAGAAGCAGTGATTTACCCTCTCACTCAGTTTTGGCCTGCCCACCACCTCCCCCCCTCCTTTAAGCCTAAATGATTTTCTCTTCCTTTTTTTGAGGGAAATTTTAACTTGAAAGGAAATGGATTTTTAGTGCTTGAAGTATTTCTAGGTGAGAAGCAAAATGTCCCTTAGTAGTAATTGCTTGGGCCGAGAAAAAGATGTTTCCCAGGCACGTGCTTGGTCCCTGAAGGCAGTCTTCCATCACATACTTCTCAGTTCCCATGGCAGCCATAGTTTTTAAAGAAAAAAGAGACCCCTTCCTCATTTCTAGAGAACCCAGGCAGATCGCTGAGGTGCTCATGTGCATCACCCCCCTGGAAACATGCTTTCTTCCCCAACGTCTCCGAACGATACCCTGTTCAGACCCAGAGGTCTCTGGTAAAACTGTAGGCCCCACACAATGTTCTCTATTCATGTTCATCTAGACATCACCCCCAAATGAGTGTCTTTGACACTGAACAAGGACAGTTTTGAAAGGACAGGGGATTGTTCCTCTCTTGATGACTTTGATTGCATGGTGCTGCCTAGCGACAGCTGGTATAATTGGTGTGCTCGTGTGTGATTAGTGGCCAATCAGAGACAAGATCCTAGGACTAGCAGGCCCACCCACCATCACCAATAACCCCAAGCTCGAAGTGGTGGATGCAGAGCAGCTCTCGCTAATGTTGCTGCGCAATATTAACTTGTGTACAGATGCTCCTTCCTTTTCCATTAGGTTGTATAAATGGAAGTCCAGGCCTGGGGATGACCCAGTTTCAAAACCAATTTACTAGCGAGACCGCTCCATGGGTCCAGGAGGGGCTGTTAGGCGAGCGGCTATGACGTACTGGTCATGGCAAACTGGTAATAGAGGAACAGATATGCTTTCCCTTTACGTTATACATTATCCATGTAATTGACGGAGGAGAGCCCAGAAGAGCGATACTATTTTTTTTTTTTACTATGAATTTTCTGCTTATACCTCCTGGACCTTAGAAGAGGAGTCGTATGAGGGAAAAGTGATGGACCTGCTGGCATGTTCCTGCTGATGGTGGGTCAGGGCGAGGAGTTCATCTGCCAGAGGAAAGAAACCCAGGAAGACCCAGTTCCTGGAGCCTGTGGGTCAAGGCATGGGGAAATCGTGCCAGGCTCAGCTGGACTGTGGGAGCCAGGAAAATTGGGTCAGTCCTCTCTGCTGCTGGGACAAAGCGCCACCAGTCAGTTGTGGAATGCCCCAGGACACTGACGTGGGTGTGTTCGCAGAAATGGTCTGATTATACCATCTGCAACTCCGTTTTTTTATTAGAAGGAAAGATTTGATGCATATAAAATATCCAGTAATCAATATACAGATTAGTATTGGTAAATACAGCAGCTGCTATATTACTTATCATCTCAAATTCACATTTTTTCCTACTTTACTGAGTTATAGTTGAACATGTAACTCTGTTTAATGTGTACCGCTGATCTGAGGGACAGATGCATTGTGAAATATTTACCACAATCAAAGTAATCGCCACCTCCATCACCTTGCGTTGCCCTGTGTTTCTGGTGAGGACACTTCAGCTCTACCCTTTCAGCAAATGTCAAATATGTAGTACGGCATGCTTCACTGTAGTCATGTTCACATTAGGTTTCCAGAACTCATTTGTCTTGCATAACCGAAAATTTGCTTCACTGGACCAAAATCTCCCCAGAATCCCCCTCCTCCAGCCCTGGGTAACTACCACTCTACTCCGTTTCTACGAGGTGGGTTATTTTTGAATCAACAGGTAAGTGCAGTCACACAGTATTTGTCCTTCTGCCTCTGACCTATTTCAGTTAGCATCATGCCCTCCAGATTCACCCATGTAGTCACCAAAGGCAGATTTTCCATGAATATATGTGTATATACACACACATATATGTACATATGTGCACACACAGTGGGCTTTTATGCTTCAGCCTTGAAAAGGAAATACACATATAAATAATATGTAAATATGGTGCCCGATTTATGTAGTGACAAATAAATAAATGTATATGTGTATATATCACATTTCCTTTATCTGTTCATCTTTTAACAGCCGTTAAGGTTGTTTCTGTATCTTGACTGTTGTAAATAATGCTGAAATGAGCAGGGAAGTGCAGGTAGCCCTTCGGGATACTGATTTCGTTTCCTTTGGAGAGATACCCAGAGGTGGGGTTGCTGGATCACAAGGCAGTTCTAGTTCTAATTTTTTGAGGAACCTCGACACTGTTTTCCATAAAGGCTGCGCCAGTGGAAACATCTGCCAAGTTTGGATGGAACTTCCAAGAATCCAGGGCGTTGGATTTCACCCATTATATGTTTGTTTGTGTAGATCTTTAGAAATTGGTGAAAGTCCAGCTGACTCCCCCCTAAATTTCTAGCATTGTAAAACTTGGAAACTGCAGCGGCGCAGCTGGGCACGTGACCACTCTTGCTCCCCTGGGCTGCCACGGCCTGTGGGGAAAGTTAATGCCAACCTGAACTAGTTACTACTCTGGTCCCTTTTCACTAACTCTTCCACCATTTCTAGGATCAGGTTTTAGGTATCACAGAGGGTCATTCTGATTGGCAGGAAGAGGCTTAGGGAGGGAGCACAACCACCGAAGGAGGAAGAATCTGCTTCCTTGTTGTTTAGAATTCCACACGAATCAATTCATGTGACGACAATATTTTTCACCTGGAGAAAAGTGGCTGCATCTTTAGTGAGTTCACAGTTAGGCTCACAGCACACCAGGCGATCATGTTAACAATACCTTTGGTTAAAGCAGAAAGGCACACATGCCATTCCTCTCAGGTTAGCATCTCCAGGCAAAACCTGATCGTTCGGGCAACATGACAAAGGCAGCTCAGGGTGAGCTCTTATTGAGTACCTACTATGAGCCTTGCCTTGTCCCAGGCGTTGTGCAGGAGTCAAAGACGCACCTGAGCTGCTTTCTGCTCCTTTCTGGGAACTTGTGGTTACTTGATAGACACCCACGCTGAAATAACAGTATTTGAGTACGGAAAACCAGCTCACTGGCAGAAATATCCTACGTAAGTCATCTCGATACACCCAAATGCCTCAATAGACACCAACCTTACAACCAGAAAGCACACACCCTGAAGAATCAGCTGATGAAATGCTAAGAGGGTGTGTGGCTTGGCCACTTCAGCAAGGAACTACAGGTGAGTGCGAGAAGGTGTTGGCACAGCAGGTGGATGGAGAGTGAAGAATGGGCTTCCAGCAGAAAAGGAGTGGCCACCAGGATGACCACCGGGGAGGGGGGAAGAATGGCATGAGTGTTGGGTTGTGTGACAGAAGACAGAGCAAGAGTGGGTGGACGAGAGGCCCCAAAATAGAACTGCGTGGGTGAGCCATGTGGTGATGGGAGACAAATGTCAGGCCACAGGGAAACGCAGCAGGAGGCAGTGGGTGGGCAGAGGGAGTCCACGCCACCCGGTAACAGAAATGGGGTGAATACAAGAAGGCTCAACATTCCCTTTATTAAAATGGGGTCTGCTAAACTTAGCTTCTCTTCATGAAACCTCTTTAAAGTCTTGGTTGACAGAGGTACAAGCAAAGATGGGCATGGGGAGGGGTTCGTCTGTCCCGAAACCCATTTTTAGGTGGGGACACACGCTACTCTGTAATTTACTTCTGACCTAGTTAGAGTAACTAGAAATGAAATTTGGATCTCAGGGACCGCAGAGGCGGGAGCCGGGTTTCATCTCCCAACTGGAATAAATTAGGAGGAATTTAGGGGATTCCAAACTCTCTTTTTCTTAAGCCAAGTGTTGCAGTTTCCTTATTTGTAAAATATTAATGTGGGATGTACTTGAATTCTGCAGTTATTGTAAAAATACAAAGAGATGGTACATGTAATGTGTTTAGCCTGACCCATAGTAAATGCTAGATAAAATGATATAAATATGATCTAAGCTTCCTTCCACTCCAATGTTCCGAGGTTCTGTGAATTTTGTCAGAACTAGGCTGAGCTCCCTCCGGAGTGGGCGGACTGTGAAATTGCACGTGAAGTTCAGGTCGTAGGAGACGTGCCTGCGTAGCTCACGATGTGTCCCCCATTTCCAGCAGTGACCTGCCTCGCAGCTACACAGCGTGGATTCTCAGGAGCATCCCACCCTCCTGGCATAGCTGACTGGTCTGACTCAAGGGAGGACATTAGCTTCTTTCTCATGGGATCTTAAAATGTAGGGCAGACATGGAGACTGGGGTTAATGGAACTGAGTCAGAAGGAAGACTCCCCCCAAAACACACACACACACACACACACACACACACACACACACACACACACACACGCTGCTGAGGCCCTGGTTCTGGCCCTGACCCTATCTACATGCTCACCTCCCAATTAGTTCCCTGAGCCTCCCCAGCAGCCTTCTCTGTGGTGGACACTAGCCAGACATAGATAGACGTCCATTGCTTGCAAACAAAGGACAGACCCATAATGCACATAAGTATGCATAAATCACATTATTTGGAAAGAAGACCCATAGTTTTCATAAGAGCTTCACATATTCTTGCCCCTAGAATAATTAAAACTCAAGACACCAGACCTTCAGGTAATAAGGAAGTAGAGAGGTGGCTCCACGGAGAACAGAAGGAGCACGCGACTTGAGTCACTGCAGAGCTGCATTCCTCACAGTGGATTTTAATGCCTTTGACTCCCCCAGCATTTCAGAGTCTAGGGAACAGTGCTGAGGTTCCTGCGAAGTCTCCCAACAACCTTTGCACTAGAATGCCACCAATAAGTAGATAAGATTTTTAATCAAGTCATCACCCAGGAGAGAAAGGAGCTGAAGGAAGAAACAGAGATGTCTAATTACATCCGCGACAATTCAAAGCCAAGAAGAGGGGAGCGGAATTTCAAAACCACACCAGGGCCTCAAAACCCCTGAAGCCACCTGTCCTCAGGGCCCAAGGTTTCCAGTTCTTCTAACTGTGATGAATGGAGGCTGAAAGGTAGAGGAATGTTCTGGCAAGTCCAGAGACTCAAAGAAAATCTTGTCATCATTATGTGAGGTAATGAGTTTTTTTAAAAAAGCCCCAGAAGAAGAGTCCAATCTTCTTTGTAATACAGCGGAGCCCAGGGGAGGCTGAACGAGGAGTGGGAAGAGTTTCCCAGCAGAGGGCGGTGGAGAAAGAAGGGGGCTGGCTGGCTTCTAGCTTGTCAGAGAGCTGCCTTCTTGCAGAGAGGGGAGTGGGGCTGAGGGACTGATAAAGGCTGTTTCTAGACTCACCTGGGTCACCGGGTCCTGAGGACCAATGGTGGCCCAGGAATCGCTGGCCAAGTTCTAATGCTGTTAGTAGGGTTTCTGCCTCGGAACACGGCTGAGAATAAGCAGGACAGACGGGGAGGGCTGGGTAACAATGCGTGGTTGACCCTGTGATGACAGTAAGGGTCGTTGTTTGCTAACAGCTGAGTGCTAACGGTAGTGCTTTTGGAACCTAGAAGTCTGTTTCCCCTGTTTACTTGAAAATATGAGTTACTTAGAGGAGGTCCTGGTCAAAAATGGCGAAGGCGGCTGGGTCCCGAGTTTCTGAGCTGCTAGGTCATTTCCAGCCACAGCTAGCATGGTCTATGTCAAGTGGTGCCCACGGCGAAGAGGGCTCAGCTCGCTTGTGGAGGGCCCTTACCTTCTTCGTTGCGCTCCCCGGGGTGGGAGTGAGCATGCTGAACGTCTTTCTGAAGTCGCACCACGGAGAGCACAAGAGACCCGAGTTCGTCGCCTACCCACATCTCTGCATCAGGTCCAAGCCCTTTCCCTGGGGAGATGGTAACCATACTCTGTTCCATAACCCTCATGTGACTCCATTTCCAACCGGCTATGAAGATGAATAAAGAGAACCTGGACCACTGCCCAGTGGGGACCACAGCGCTGGTTTGGACCATTACTCTGCACACAGACCAGAAAAGTGTATGGGACCTTAAGCTGACCTTCTTTCCTAATATCAATGATGAGTAGAGTATAGTAATCTCCCATCTCTCTGCTGGTAGCAAGAGGTGGCTTAAATAAATAACTTAGTCAGGAAAAACAAATAAATAAATAAAATAAAATAAAATATGAGTTACTTATAAATGAGTTCAAGGTTATCTGTAATATGTTTATGATTTTTTAAGGTAAAGGCTTACACAAAAAGCATGCATGGCTGGGTGGGGCAGAGGGTCTCGGCTCATCCAAACTGAGCTATTACAGAGTTGGCCCACCTGGGAGGGCGCCCTGAGAGGGGGCCCTCTGAGGGAGGGGCCGTAACTATAGGAAATCAAGGGATCCAGTTTAACGTTAAGGGCCGATCTTACAACATGGTATTCTATTTCAGAGACGGACATATTCCATGTGCTGAAGATATGGCAGAATTAAGGGCTCAGAAACATCAGGAACAGGGTCAAAAGAGTCACATTAAAAAATGTGAACAGTAGGGAAAGGGTTCTCTTTTTGGTAGAAAAACATGTGAGGGAGTACCTCTTGGAAAACCTACATGAATTTAAGTTCGGACAGTCACTTGGAGTAAAGAATGCTCTGGGTTTAATTTGAGTTCAGGGTTTCATAACAAACTTAGAAGGTTTGGTTCATCTGAGAGCAGAGACTTGGGGAGAGAGTAATAAGAGCCCCAGCTGCTCCACAACTAATTATGTCTGATGGATTTCCACACTGCATAGATTACCAAAATACTGGGTTATCAGCCAGATCTCCAGTAGACTCCGACCACAGAAAGGGGTGAGAATGTATTTCAAAACATACAACTCAACAGAAAAAAGAAAACCAAGTAACCCAATTAAAAAATGGGCAAAGCACCTATCTAGACATCTTCCCCCCAAAATACATACAAATGGCCAACAGGTACATGAAAAAGTGCTCAACATCACTCATCATCAGGGAAAGGCAAATCAAAACTGCAGTGACATGTCGACTCATACATGTTGGGTTATCTGTTATCAAAAAGGCAAGAGACAACAAGTGCGGGTGAGGATGGGGAGAAGAGGGGACCCGCGTGCACTGTTGGTGGGAATGCAGTCTGGTGCAGCCGCTGTGGAAAGCAGTGTGGCGGGTCCTCAAGACATGAAAAATACAACTACCACACGAACCAGCATTTCTACTTCTGAGTATGTAGTCAAAGGCAATGAAATCATCATTCACAATAACCAAGGTATGGAATCAACTTCAGTCATCTGTGGACAGAAGAGTGGATGGAGTAATACATTGCATATATATATGTGTGTGCAATGGGATATTATTCAGCCTTAAAGAAGAAGGAAATCTGTCACTTGTGACAGCGTGGATGAAACTGGAGGATGTCATGCTAAGTGTTAAGTGACACAAGCCAGACAAAGGCAGACACTGCACGGTAGCTCTTCTCTGTGAAATCTAAACACCGACAACAAAAGAATGGAACTCGCAGAAACAGGGAGCAGAAAAGGGGTCGCCTGGGGTGGGGAGGAAGGGAAAGGTCTGAGGCTCTAAGGTGCAGCACGGTGACAACAGTTGACAACAGTATAGTGTATGATTGAAATTTGCTGAGAGAGAAGAATGTAAATGCTCTCACACACACACTGAAAGGTATGTATGCAAGGTGAGGGGTATGTTCATTAAGGTGACAGGGGAATCCTTTCACAATGCAGGTATCGATTGAATCGTCACATTACATACTTTAGATCCCTCTTACAATTTTATTATAAAATTTTTAAAGTGTAAATAAATTACATTTATCAATTAAGCTGGGGAAAAATTACCAAAAAAAAAAAAGGGGGATGACAAGTAACTCTGCTGATGAACAGTCTCCTCTACACGTTAAAATTAAAGGTAATTCGAAGAGTTCAATGCCACTGTGAAGCCAAGTGAAGGCCTCAGTGGCCACCGAGGACTCCAGGGTGGACTAACTGCAGCCACCCTGGCCCACGCACGGGCACAGCCTGGGGCAGAACAACCAGTTAGCTTTCCAAGCTTCCACATTTCTAAGGGGACTGGGGTGTTAGGATGCGGTCGTGATGGTAAAGGTCTCTGAGGGGAAGTAAGGTGGCTTCTGTGCAGCCGTGGTGGCAGATGGCACTGTGGTGTCTACACTTCTCACGAGACCCCAGAGACGTGAGGGATCTCAGAACTTTGCTGAGGCACGACTTTCAGTTGTGTGTGTCGTGGGGTTTGTTTGTGGGATCAAGTCATGCAGCTAGCAAGAAAGGCTAGCCTATTGACTGGCACACCCAAGTCAATGTATTGGTAGTGTCTTCCCTTTGTTGTTACACATGAATTAACACTCACGAAGTGATTATTTTTTAAATTGCCCTTCTCGTGAAAAAATATCCCATTAAAGGAAGCCATCTGCTAATGCTGATAATGGATGAGAAGAGGTCTTAGAAAATGGTAGTTTGTTTGAAATAAAAAGTGGAACGTTGAACTTGGCAGCAGATCAGACGTATGCAATACACAAGTTCACTTACAGGGAGATTAGAAAATATAACTTACGAGTGTCCTGGCCAGGGCCAACGCTGTGATTCTTGGGGGAACTTTAATAATGCAGCAATGTTCACAAATGGGTAGACTTGAGAAGCTCTTGGGACCTGACCCTCCAGCATTCCGTTCCTTGAGCGTCCCCTGAGGCTGACAGCTCTGGGAGGGAGGCTTCGGCATCTCCCAGAATCCCGGAGTCAAGAACGGTGCCTGGCACACGGGAGGTCGAGAGACAGGCAGTGGCCGAGGGGTGTGGTGCCTACTGGTTCGTAATGAGGAATCTAGGTGTTGACCAAAGTGCAACAGGGTGACTCTGAACGTTCTCAGAGTGGTGACACGATATGGTTTCTATTTTAAAGGTTGCTCTGGCTGCTTTGAGGAACAGATGTGACCAGAAGAGTGTTGGTAGAACAGACCGGGTCATGATGGCCCACATTTGGGGATGCTCAACGAGTTCAAGGGAAATTGGAGACTACAGCCAATAGATTTCCTGTTGCACTGGATGTGGGATTGAGGAAAAAGGGATAATCTGAGGAACAGGGTGGATGGTGGTACCATTTAGTGAGACAGGCAAGACAAGAAGGAATGCTTTAGAGAAGGAGAAGTCAGGGCAAGTGAAGTCTAAGATAAGTATTAGACATTGTGTGGAGACGGCAATCAGACATTATTTAGACAGCAGAGGGTATCTGATCCTGGCACTCGGAGAGCTAAGTAGGGATGGAGATTTAAATTTAGGGTGAATAGGTGAGTGCCTGCTTCCTACTCTCCTGAATGAAAAACGGAAAAAGTTCTGGCCAAGATGCAATATGGGGGTGTAAATGCATCCGGTTCCCCTCAGTTACGAGAGAAAACGTACAATCCTTGTGCACAAAAAGGGGGAATCTGAACCGTAATTGTCCTAAGACATGAAAGTCCCTCCTACACTTGTCAACCTACCCTAAAAAGCCAGAACTTCAAAGAAGTGGTTGGGTTTTTGTTTTGTTTTTTTTAATGTTGGGAATGTTGGCTACTAAAGCCCCTATTTTCTTGATTCACTTAAATAGATTTGAGGTTCACTCTGTCTTCAATAAGGCAAGGTTAGAGAGATAGCTGGAAAGAAGTAAAGGACACAGAAATAGATTTTAAAAATTATGACTTATAGACAGAAGTATTTGATGTTTGGGCAAGAAAAGGAAGAAATAAGAAAAATGCAAGTTGCTTCTTTTAAGGAAGGAAAATGTCACCCACCACTTAGCTCTCTGATAAACCAGGGGTGGCACAGGAAAGTCCAGTGGAAACTACTCCCTCAAATGGAAATCACGACAGGGCAAGAGCCAACATCTTTATTCAGAATGGAAGGCTGGACTTGGCGGTGATCTAGCTTACAGATCTAGAATTAAAAACTGTGTGCAAAACCAGAGCAGAAAATCAGGAGAAGCCATTGATGAATTAACCACAAGACTCAGACCGGGGTCGGGGTGGGCACATTGGTAAATTACATGGAAAGGTCACAATCACAAGGATGCCTCACTAGATTTGTCCAGCCAACCACACTCCCTGTGATATGAGTGGATAGTGAAGCAAATGCTAGAAATGTGCTGTGTGTGCCGGTAAGATGTGGAATGTGGTTTAGGGGGCGTGGGGTGGGGACACAGGGATGGATCTGTCAGTAGGGGCTCAGCAGCCGCACATTAGCCTCTGCGACACCCAGTGACAAGTCTGCTTTCTTCTAGATGTACATTTGAGTCTGAAATTTCATGACAGATGGCAAGGCATCAGTTTCTTCTCAGAGATGATCCTGTGTCTCTGAAATGCAGTGGAACAAACACGCTGATACTGGTTTATGTCTAGAAGGGATGTAAGAAGAGATGGCTATGTGAAGTTCTGTACATTTACATCCATTTCCAAATTCTCCAGGGGTAAAATAATTTTCTGGTGGACTCATAATACACCCGAACAATCTCCCACTTTGATAAAAGTCTCCCCAACATTCCGTCAGTGTTAGCCTGGACAAGAAACCATTTCTCATGTGACGCCACTCACAAGGGAGAAAACATGAGAGCCACTTTGAACGGGAGAGACTCTTCTACTGGGTGCAGGAAAGGGGGAGGCAGTCCTCCTCACTCTAACAACCGAAGTGCCAGGGCACATCTCCCTGGGAGCCCTGGGGACGGAGCGCGACTGGCGATTCTCCTTCACTCTCGGGACCACCCCTTCCATTCTCCAGAGCAGTGAAAGACCGGGGAGAGCAAAAGTAGCCCCTATCAGGGAAGACTGCTTCTCTACTGCAATAAAATGAAACTCAGTTGAGTGTGGGAAGGAGAAACTCCAAGTTGACCAAAGGACCAGGTGAAGGAGCAGTGGCTGACCAAGGGACCTGGGCTCTGTGCCCCTGAAGATGATCTCCCCTTTAGGGTCCGCCAAAGCCCTGGTCCTAGCGTTTGTTACCTGACAAAGCTCTTCCAAAAGCAGGCACAAATAAGCTCCCCTTGGTTCAATGAAAATAACTAGTGTGCTGGGCATTTCGGGGGTGGGAGGCAGCACAGGGAAGCCTTCTGTAAAAATGAAAGACCATATGGACTAGACTCAGTGACTCACTTCCAGAGGATAGAGTACAGAAAGGGAAAAATAGTAACTTAAAAAAATAATAACTGCAAAAATACTGGAGAGGCCTTTCAGACACTACCTTAACCAAGCGATCGAGGTGAACCCACAGTGAGGGGCCATGTGGGTATCGGGCCCTCCCTCAGACAACACAATAAGGGAGGCAGTCGTCACCTGGCTGGAATTCCTCCCTAAAGCCCAGCGCCGCAACCGAACTGCAAAAACCACATCAGACAAATCCAGAATGAGAGACAAAAATACCTGAGCAACACTCTTCAAAACAGCCAAGATCATGAAACGCGAGGAAAGACAGAGAATCGGGCCCAGACTGAAGAGACACGATGACTAGATGCCACGTGGCCTCTGGGAACGGACTGGAAGAAGTGGTGAAATCCCAGTCATGTCTGGGGCTCAGTTAAAAGTAACGCACCAACGTGAACGCGCTTCGACAAGTGACCCGAGGCAACAGAAGATGCTCACTTGCGGGGAAACGAGTGGAGGGTGCTCAGGAAGTCTCGGTACTACCTCTGCCACTTTTCTCTAAATCTAAAACTGCTCCAAAATGAAAAAAAAAAACACCTTTATTTAAAAACATTTGACTTCCAAAATAATTCAACAGATCTTAATACAAAATGAAATATTAATTCCTTGTTGGTGCGTTTTCTTCATGGTGATTTCTGAAAATAATAGAAACAGTCTCCAGGCATTATAGAAAATTATAAAATACGCACATGTAAAAACTACAAATCAAAACATTACATTTCTACCAGCTAGAAATCAACTGTTACTATCTGAGGGTATATTCTCTTTCTGGCACCTTCTCTCTCTCTCTCTCTATATATATATATATATACATATATACACATGCATGTAATATATACACACACATATACATATGCATATTCATATATACACACACCAATATGAGATTTTACACTACATACTGACCTGCAGCCTTTTAAAACAATTTTTTATCCTCACCCAAGAACATTTTTTCATTGCTTTTAGAGAAAGAGGAAAGGAAAGAAAAACATTGATGTGGGAGACAAGCATCCATGGGTTGCCTCCCACACATGCCCAGACCAGGGATCAAAGCTGCAACCCAGGTATGTGCCCTGACTGGGAGTCAAACCCACAACCTTTAGGTTACGGGAAATGTGCCAACCAACTGAACCACACTGGCCAGTGCTAGCTTTTTTTTTTCCTTCTTTTTCATTCAATGATTTCTTATTTTCCATTTCAGTAAATTTTCATATCATCTAATACTTTTAGCACATTCAAATTTCCTTCAAAATGTCCTTACAGCTTCTTCAAACCAGTACCCAGACTAGGATGATTGTATCTAATTGTTACGGTCTTTAAATATTTTTAAACCTAGCCATTTTCCCCACTGACCCTGACTCACCAGGCCAACGTCCTGCAGGACGTCTCAACCTCTAGACGCGTGTGATGACACCCTTCTGGTGAGGCTTACCTGTTCCTCTCACCCCTGCATTTCCTAAAAGCCGAACTACAGGGTCTGGCACAAATAACGCCACTTTTTTTATTACAAAATCTTTTATCACAAAATCATAAGCATATAATTTTGTAACATAACACTATCACACTCAAGCACACCATACGACATATTAGGTGAACTGTTCAAATTAAAACGGTAAATTATTACACCTACATTAGCACCCTACCAACCACACTCAAGTGGGTCTTACTTCTGCTGGACCCTGTATTTATGTAAACTTCTGCTGGACTCTGTATTTATGTAAAAACTCAATGGACTCATATTAACTTTTTTTCTAGAAAACACTGTAAGTGCTGTTGTGCAGTTGTGGTCATTACATCTGAGGACACGAAAGAGCAGGCTGTTAGGCCATTGGTGATGTTCTGACGGCGTACCAGACTAGGGTGATGCTACCTTTTCCCGATCGTCCACAATGATGCTTTCCTCTTGAGACAAGAAAGCGATCTGCAGTATCGGTGGCACCCTGGCAGTGCAACAAATATCCGTTTTCCCTAATAGACACATATCCGGTGATTTTCATACCAACAAATAGACTTGCCTGAATCAGTTGTTTCTTTGGGACTCATGAAATTATTTTTTTTAAATTTCTATTACTATTAGCTGGCTTCCTGTGGTAAAGGAGGAACCCCCTGATCTGATCATTTCAGTCGATGTGGTTACCCTTGAATACAGCTCTTACAGAAAAGACAGGACAAAAGCTGGCGGAAGCATTTCAAAGACTCCACTAAGCGTTAAGGGAGAACAAAAGGGAGCTGAATGCTGAGAGCATTACAAATACAAAACAGAAACATGCTTTGGTTTACAAAGCTCAAGATGGGTGTCCCCAGGACTGGCACAGCCTCAGGGTCCTCTTTCCTAACGCCCTGATGACTGCTGGGTTACTTCCTCATGGCTGGTCCCATCCCAACTCCTCCGGGCGTAAAGCCTAGAGGAATGTCCCCTTGTGTTGCTCACCTGAGGCTTGCCCTCTGTATTTCCATCTTACGTCTAAGAGTCCGGCCTCTTCTCCAAGAATGATTGATCCCTCCGTTTAAATAAGACACCTCCCCCAACCTCCTAATTAGCACGGCAGTGTATTAAATTTGTACAGACCCATCAACACGGCCATTTCTAAATACACTATAAGAATCATAGCCTCCAATAACCACGCATCGGACAGAGTAACAGAAGGCTCACTGCCTGGCGGCTTCCTTACGAGAAGATGGCGGCAGAGCCCCCAGAGTCCAATAATTTCCCCTGGACCATAACCATTACCGACTGTAATAAGAAACGGGAGGTAATACAGTATGCTTCTAACACAGACGTCAGCCCTGTCTGCTCAAGTCAGCATCATAAGAGGCTTCTACTACATTGTCACCTTGTCCCTCTCATTTAAAAATAAGGCTCTGACTGTGACCACCTCCACGCAGGTGCAATCAAGGGGGATGTAACGGAAGGGTGTACTGTTGGCAATTCACACGGCACGTGGCAACGACCCGGAAATGATGAGGCCGGTATTTTCAGGCTGCAGCCAGTCTCAAACACAGGCCACAGGGACACCTTTCCACTGTGTCCGAATTGATCAAGGTTGTACGATTTCAGGCATAATTTACTCCTGCTAATTGTTCAAATCACAGGGAGATGAAACGACATTCACATGGTATAAAGAAGCAGAGAAAAGCAAACAGCAATACCCATCATCCAACATATAAAATGAGGTGGTGATCTGTCCATCAAATATGTAAAACCCGGAAGGGGAAACATCTGTCAGCACCCGAGGATACGCTAAACCATGAAAAAGAAACATATGGAAATGGGAAGACAAACTCTCAATTCCCAGACACGGGACGTGGGGACACATATCTTAAGACAAACACAAAGTGAATACTAACGAGGACACAGAAGGCGTTATGCTGGGACTTGGTAAACGCCTTCGGTACACCACCTCATTACATGCAGCACACACGGACCCTGAGGAGTGCAGGGTCCCACATCATGATCTAGTCCATCTGATCACATTTTCACAAATTTCGTTCAAATGCCAGAGATGACTATATAGTCACAAGGAGAAGGTGGACAGCCAAAGTAGACACCAGAGTAGAATCAAGTGACAAGTAGCCGGTTTGGGGAAAGAAGCCCCACAAATGCTTAAGTAGCCCTCACGAGGGGCGACAGACGTGAGCACACGTGGAAAGCGGTAGCCCCATGCACGGAGAGACCCCTGCGCCAGCTGCGGGTGAGGGCTTCTGGTCGGGCCCTCGAGGCTGCTCTCACTCTGCACCCACCGGTCAGTCCACTGCCACGCCCTCCTGTGCACTCTTCTCCACACTGGGAAACACACAGCCAAGGACAGGTGTGACAAGAGTGTGTGTAGAAGTGAGGCTGGGAGTGTGTGCAGAAGTGAGGCTGGAAGTGTGTGTAGAAGTGAGGCTGGGAGTGTGTGCAGAAGTGAGGCTGGGAGTGTGTGCAGAAGTGAGGCTGGGAGTGTGTGCAGAAGTGAGGTGGTGTCCGCCTGGTATACCTGTATCTGTGAGTCTATATAGGCCATCATTTTAAAGAGTGTTTACCAACATAATATTGTATACCAACTCTACTATAATAAAAATAAATTAAAAAAATAAAACATTAAAAGAGTGCTTAGCCAAACAGTGTGGCTGGCACCCTGGACCCCTAGGAGATGCCCGAAGAGGTGCCACAGGCTCTCGCCACTTAGGGCTGCAGAGGCCATGGTGCCCCCTTTGCTCCTCAGCCCTACATATTCTGTGTTCACATGGTAACTTCTGTTGTGTACAATGCCACTTTGTGCACAGATGTCCCTGTGTGGCTGAAAACTAGAGCTGGTCCAGTCGGCCACTGGGTATTCCTCCCCATGTAACCATCTATCTGTCCCTGTGTGTGCACAGCCCAGCGTTCGGATTTTCTACTTTAGTCCCCTGAACTTGGTCACTCACTGTGCGTCCTCTCAGGAAAGACGGGGCCACTCTCGGAATTCTGACACCATGCTCCTGACCCACACGAGTGACAGCGTGTCCAGTGGCCAAGCAGCAGATGCGCTTTGCCCAGCCGGAGACAGGTGTACACCCCTTCTATGTGTGCCATGTGCCGAGGTAGCAGTTCCCCAACCTCTGAGGCGCAGGCCCAGCATAAACAAGCCCTGTTAAATATCAGCGAATGTCACAGAGCCAGCGTCTACAATGCCTGGCCTTCCTGTCCAGATCTCATCCACTCGCCCATCCTCAGCACAAGCCCTCTTCCTCCCCAGGGACTGCCCCTCAGCCACTTCAGCTCAACTTCCTCCTTCTGCTGAGCACGTGTGGATTCAACTGCCCAGCCCAAGACACTTCATATCACATCGTTTTTCACAACCAACTGTTGCACACACAGTCTCCTTAACTGGACCAAAGGCCCCTCAGGGCTGAAGCCCTGTGCTATCCATTTTGCTCACACTTCTTGGCGCTCAGGGTGGGCCCTCTGGAATGTGAGCCTATGGGGTCAGGCCTCACTAGCCCGTGCCTCTCCCAACTGCCAACAAGGAGGGGCTGATCCACAGCCGCTGCTCTGGGGCATCATTTTCTAAACTGCTGGCCAGCTGCACACACCTGGTTCCTTGCTCTGCTTTCTTAGGACCCTTGGCCATACTCTAGGTATCCCAGGACCAGCTCCCCTTTGAATGAGTATCTCTGTGCATTTTCTTTCTGTTGCCATTCCTTCTGTCCCTGAGCTTCAGTAATCTACCTGGGGACCCTATCAGCTCCCCTGGGCCCCAGGATCCTCCTACCTGGGCCATAGCCGCCGAGCTTCTGTCGGCCTTGGGGGTGCAAAACCAGCACAGAATCTGTAGTTATGAGGGGTAACTAATGTCTGCCTTGTGCCAGAAGAAAAAGGGACCAGATAAGCAGAGGTTTCCTTCTTGCTTCTGCTTATATGTAGTTTTCTTTGTCTTCCTCCAAGTGGTATGATTCCATGAACCTTTGTCTTTGGGGGGGGATATTTCTCCAACTGCCCGGCATATTTCCACTTTATGGTTTATTTAAGAGTCATGCTGAAAAAGCCACTGTGGGTATGAGGTAGGAAGTCATCCGGCTCCAGGGGACAGATGGGATGACCCACTGGGACTGTGCCATGCCTGTTCCCGAGAGAGAAAGTGGCAGAATGTTTCTGTCTGAAGTGGATTTCCGTGAGCCTGGGCTTGCAGCCAGTCTGCAGAGAGCCAGCTCCATTAGTAACGCGGGTGGGACCGCTTCCCTGCTCCGCGTCCTCACTTGGGGGAAAGAGGAAAACACCTTCGAGTTTTTCATTTTGCTCAGACATACCAACAGGGACGAAAACAGGAGGACAGCCGTTTCAAACAGCCGGAGAAGCCCAGGAACCCGGAGCGGAGTGCCTGCTTTGAGAGAAAGTCAGTGCCCGAGAGGCCAGCAAACTTCACCTCGTGTGTGATCGTGTTTATTCTCTTTTACACATACACACCAAAACAAAAAACAAAAAAGGAAATTCCTAGACAGTTTCACTTTAAGAAATTACATCTTCCTTCAGTGATTCAACAAACACATCTGGAATATCTGTAGCTCACGGGGCATGAGTAGGCCCACTGGGGAAGAAAAGGCAGGGGGACAACAATTCAGAAGCCAAGTTGCAGCAGCAGCTTGAAGGTGTCTTAGAGCGACAGGTAGGGAAACAAGGAGCAAAGTGCCAGACCTGCTTCTTGGGGCCGGCCCCACCTCCAGGGGGGCCCACGCCTCCCGAGGTTTTCCTGGGGTAAAAACTAATCGTTCGGCAGCAGGGCACCATGCCTCGAGAGCCCCATCCAGGCCCATTCCCTTTTCACCTCCAGGGTCGCTACAAAGACAACCCTACATGCACCCGCCCTCACGTACAACAATGCTCGGAGCACAGTAAGAGGGGAAAAACGAAAACAAGAGAAACAGACACACCAATGAAGGGGTCAGTGCCGAGGCGCCCTGCTATATTCAGTCTGTACGGGTTGCATTCTCCACGTCCTTTAAACCGTGTATGTACCTTTTGTGTGACGTGAAGTCACATTCAAAGACAGAATCACGAGTTTCTGGCAGTCTATCCATGTAAAGATGCAGTAAGACACACACTTAATTATACTTTAGGTGCTGTACTGTCCATTTACCTCCAAAGAGTTTGACATGTGAAAAGATCGTCCAATACACACTCAGGAGAGTAGCAAGCCATCTTTCAGACCAGTTTTCCTTGTTATGTTTTCCCCCATTCCCCTGCGTTTCCAGAAGGAACATGGCCGCTGCCTCCCACGCTCACTTGGGCTGGGCCATTCAGCCCCTCGGGTCTGAATCCGCCCCAGTCCTGCTGGTCTTCAGTCCGCCACATGCTCCAAGGTCTGCCTGCATCAGCAGCTCCCTCTGCTTGGAACCCCATCCTGTCAGCCCCTCTGTCCCACCTCTTCCCTTGGTTAGCCGCTGTCCATTCTTCAGGTCTCAGCTCAAGGTCATTGCCACAGGCGAAAAGCAGTCCTTCCCTTCCCTCCACTTCCCATCACAGCAGGTCAGTGTAGACCCCAGGTCTGTGCTCAGCATGGCCTGGCGTTACACGCTGCTTCTGCAATTATCTGACCAATGAGGCCCTCAGGCTTTCAGAGACGGCTCTCCCTCACTTCACCGTAGTCCTCTCTATCTGCGGTTTCAGTTACCTGCAGTCAGCCATGGTCCAAAAATATTAAATGGAAAATTCCAGAAATCAGCAACTCATGTTTTAAACTGCACAGCATTCTGAGCAGCACAATGGAATCCCACATGGTCCCACCCTGTCCTGCCCAGGACATAAACTGTCCCTTTGCCCAGCATCTCTACCCTGTGTACATCCCCTGCCCATAGTCTCTTGGTTGCTGTCTCATTGACCAGCTCATCTGTCATAGTACCACAGTGCTTGTGTTCAAGTTACCCTTATTTCACTTAATAATAGCACCAAAGCACAAGGGTAGTGATGCTGGCAATTCGAATACGCTAAAGCAAGCCATAAAGTGCTTCCTTTAAGTGAAATGTATGTATGTGTAGGAAAACATACAGTAGATTCAGTATCATTGGTGGTCTCAGGCACCCACTGGGGGTCTGGAATGCATCCCCCATGGATAAGGGGCACCACTGTGTGTGCTCTTTAGCGCCCAACGTGATTCCTGGCGCCTCATGAGAGCTCAAAAGTAATTGCTGAATGATGGGGAGCCTTCCCTCCCCTCCCCAGGTCACTGGTCTGTAAAAGAAGCCCAAGCCTCCCCAGAAGGACAGAGTACGTCTTCCTTTCTCTCTCCCTGCCCAGGGGGCTGGTGTTAGAGGCGGTGCCTGTCTCAACAAGGCTGGAAGCCTTAGCTCTGCCCTCCACGCGGGGGCTGCCAGTGGGAGGGAGGCCCACAACCACCGGGGCACAAATCCCACGGACATGCAGCTGCCCGGGGACTAGCAGCCCCACCTGCAAAGCCCTGTGTTCGATTCAGTGTCTGCCACCCCGTTCTGGGAGCAAGGAGACTGAGTGGTGGTCAGGTCCATAAAACAGATGATAAACTTCACAGGAGAGTCGCCATGTGCATTCTGGGCTGGACAGTCTGAGAGGGCTCTGGAATGACAACAAAGCAGAGGTTGGCCAGGGATCTCGTCCAATCCAGTAAAGAAAATGAAGTGAGCTGAGGAAGGGAACAGAATCTATGTTCTGGAAAGGGGGGCAGAAGGGAGAAATGGGAGAGAAAACATGGACAGGGGAGAGAGTTACAGAGAAACAGTGGAAAATCAAACAAAAGAGAGCAGACAGGAAACTTCGGGAGGCCGGGTGAGAGCATGCAGAGGCGGAGATCCGAGAGATCTCTGCCCCCACCCCCCCAAAACCCATCCCCTCTGAGTGCGCCCAGGTGGCAGTCTGCTAAATCCTGGGAAACAGACAGGTCTCAGCGGAAGGAAAGCTGTCTCTCTGGCTAGCAGGCCTGTCAAGGCAGGGTCAGGGTGGATCCGGAAGCTAAATACCTTGAGACAGGTTTGCTGTGATCCTCGTGTGGAGAGGGAAGCCATGCCATAGTTCCTCTCCTGGGCTGGAATGCGTGGACACGCTTTCAGGGAGCGCAGTGTGGAGGGGGTGGTCGCAAGTGAAAATGAGGAGTGTCAAAGGGTTCCGTCAGCGGGCTCCTCAGCCTCCGGGGATGGAGCAAGCAGGTTATTGAGAATAAATACTACATGCTCTTGTTTTTATGAGAGCTCCGGAGGAATGCACACGCTTGACCAGCATCGTCTCTGACCTTATCGCATGGCTTCCAGCACAGCAACAAAATACCGAGCGGTTCTGTGCCCGACAGAAGGATCTCCCCACCGTCATGGCATCTGATCTTCCAAACGGCTCTGGACGTGGGCGAGACAGATACGTCTCTGTTTGACAAAGGAAGGACGTCACATCCCAAGTGTTACATGATGTGCCCGCGGTCACTGGTGTGGGATGAGATGTGTCCCCCTGGAAGACAGGTTGCAGTCCTAGTCCCCAGAACCGGTGAACGTGACCTTATTTGGAACTACGAAAGAGAGTCTTTGTAGACGTAGTGAAGACATTAGCTAAGCTGAGGTTACACTGGTGTAGGAGGGGCCCTTAGTCCAGTCTGACGTGCACCTCCACAAAAAGAGACACAGGCAGATACACCGAGAAGAAGGCCACCTGAACACACAGACACACAGGAAGACGGCGCCCACGTGCCCTCGGAAGCAGAGCCAGGAACGAAGCAGCTTCAAGCCCAGCAGCTCCAAGGATGGCGGAAACCGCCAGAAGCCAGGAGCGAGCACGGCCCTGCTGATACCTTCACTTCACACTTTTATCAGGTCACCGGTGTGTGGACTTTATTTGGCAACCCCGGGAAACTGCTCTAGCCCCTGAGGCACAGCCGAGAGGTGTGACTGCGATCCTGGTCCCCAGACGTCACACCCAACATTTCCCAATGCTCCGCCAAGGACCTTAGCTCAGCACCAGCCGCCCCACCACTGTGGTCACCCTGGCCGGGCCACTCTGACACTCTCCTCTTTTTTCCCAGGCCACCAAGCCACTTCCCCCAACGCACAGAGGTCCCCATCACACGGCGCGGTTACGCAGTTACGTCCCTGGCACCAATCTCTCCCCACCTCTCCTGACTCTTCTTAACAAATTCTATTGCTGTAGGCAGTAGTCTCAGTTGTCAGTGAGGAAAGAAATCTGATATTGTATCAATAAAACTGGTGTAAAATAGATACACTTTACAATGGTGACATTTATGGAGCGCTCTGCCCCAAGAACTTTATATACATTTCCTCTAACCCCAGAGCACCCTTACAAATCCAGGACGATTCATTATCCCCAATTTATGAGTAAGGGGATGAGGCTCAGGAACGGGTCCTGATTTACACAGTTACCATGGAGACAGCAGGGGGATCCAGGAGCCTTAATGTGAAGGACCCAGCACCCTAACTTCAGATGGGGGGGCCCCAGTGGAGGCCTTTAAGGCTGGACCGCCTCACTGTACAGGTGGCAGAACTGTCCTTCATCTTCATCAAGGTCACACCCCAACGTCGGCTTTTACAAGGGCCACATCACAAGGGCCAGTGTAAACCAGACTGTCTACAGGACGGATGTGAAGACAGCGACCTGGTGGGAAAGAGGAAGCGTTCTCAGAGCTGAGCTGTGCCGGGGTTTTACACGAGACCAAGAAAACGCCCAGCATCCATCCGTACTGGAGATGGGGAGAGCAATGGGGGCTCTGAGACAGAAGCTACTGTCTCCCCCACAGCGGCCCTTGGCACCATCACTGGGCCACAGATGGGTTTGGTTTAGTCCACAAAGTATTTAAAAATATTTTTTCAATCAGTGATGACATCAGAAACTCAGGAGATGTCACCTAGCTCTTATTGAAAACATCTGAAGATCCGGCAACAGCAGGCCTACAGTTGCACACACCATCGCTGATCTAGAGCTGAGAAGCGGTACTTACCTCTCTGGCACGTGCTGTTTTTCCTGCCTCCAGCCCCCTCCAGTCTTTGGGGTTACCTGCCCAGCCTGGGCAGCAGATATTTCCGTATATGGTCCCTGGCCCTCGTGTTTGACCGGCTCCTACTTGACAGAGATGCCTGCTTTTAAAGGGGACACGTCCCAGGACAGCACCAATGACTGAGCCAGGGCAGATGCCTCTGGAAGACTATTTTAGGGCAGGAAAGGGGGGGTCGCTCCCTCATGAGGTAAGATTTGAAAAACAAATCAAAAGAAGTCACACCGGTTTTTATAGGAAGACAGCATATAAACCCATTATCTCCAGAAGATGTGAAATTATCACTAGACCCCCAAAATGGTTTAGATACGTTCATGGGCAATAAAGACATCAACAGGCATTGAGAGGTCAACTGCTCTGACCCCCTCCACGCCGAGGGTGTATCTTAATTCAGAGCAGCACCTCATTTCTAATGAGCTACTAGAAAGGATCTACCTTCCACAGAAATCTGTTTCCCCCCTTGTCATGCACAGGATAGCTAGGAGGGGACAATTCTTAGTGACACATAGAGAAGGTTGTCCAAGGCCTCGTACAGGGGTTGTTGGGTGGCAATCAGAGCCAGGGGCAAGTCCTGCCCTCCACTAGTGAGCCTGACGTTGGCCAATCCCTTCCCTGATGTTCAGCTTCCCTCCCTTGAAAATTAAAATACCCCTGTCAACTCCAAGGGGCTATGTGCGGGGTTCTCTGAGACCATGTGTGAAAGCACCCGGTGGACTGAGCTCTGACCTCTTGGGTGACTGAGCTGCCAGAAGACATAAGTAATAGACTCAGGGAGGGGAGAGGTGTGCAGTGTGCTTTGCTCTAAACAATCTGGCTCTTGACATCAAGGTCCTTAAGGAATTCCTACTGGCTGACGAACCCAGCAAAGGCCAAGCGCTCGGGTACCGCGCCACTCCTCACTTACAAGTTGCAGTATTCTGACTCATGGGCAGATGCGCTCGTTGTTGTTGTTTTGGGCAAGCATTAATGAGCTCCTCTGTTCTGGGGACTTGGGCAGTGATTTGTCCCCTCTGACTTTTCTGCCCGGCCCATTCTCCAGATGCCACTGGCATGGGAACCCTTGACTTGTCTTGTCCCTGGAGGACAGTCTCACTTTTGCCTTCCCAGCACTTGTCCTGTTAAAAAAAAAAACGTCCTGAGCACTTGTCAGGGGCTCCAGGAGGGACGGTGACAGAGTGGGTGGCACATGCCCCTTCTCCTGTGGCTTACAAACTACTCGTTGCCCATCCCCGCAAAGGTGGGGAACTCACAGACGCTTTCTCAACTACTCGCTGAGGTCCAGAAGCCAGGCCCTAGGCCAGTCCTTCATCCACAGCATCAGCAAAGTGACCAGGCTGATCTCAAAGTGCCAAATGCCCAACACAGTGCTCCCGGATCCCAAGAAACAGATGCCCATGTCCGTGAGTCCTGACACTTTCTTCCAATTTAAACTTCGCTCATAAAACTGCCTAGGCCTTCCTGCTCCACAGAGCTCTTCTCTTTCCGTGTGCAAATTAATAATCTGGCTCATTAACAGGTCTTTAAAAATTATGCTTGTGTCAGGCTTTCCAGGCTTATGACAGAATCAAAGAGGAAACCAGCAGTTTTATGGGTGTCGTGGGGACAGCATTTCACTCTGAGGCATGACAGAGGCCCAGGCGGCGGACAACCTGTCTGCACATTTCCAAGCCAAAAGGGTCCACTTTGGTGTGACTACTGTTTATTTCCTTGCACCAGGACTGAGTGAGTTCTGCCCTGGCAAATGACCCTGGCAGGAATGCCCGCTGCCACTGGAAAGTGAAGGTCAGGACTACGGACACCCAGGAATTCCCCAGGGACAGCCTAAGGCTGTACATTGTCTTAATTTGTGAGGCCTGCTGAAAAGCCTTAATTGTGATCATCAGATAGGGGGTCCCCTCCCCCACCCCCCACCCCCCCGACTCAGTGCACTAATTAGCAATGACATTTGTCAGACTTGGCTGTCCTGGGGCAAAGGGGTCTCAAAGGCTGAATTAATTGAGCCACTGCCTTATACTAAATGCACTAAAGATGCTTTGCCTTCTAAGAACAATCAACCTCCTTGCCCCTCCTCTTCTAGGAAGGATGAGTCTGAAAGCGTCACAAAGACACCTTTTCCATTTGCGATCTGCGCTACAGTTACAGCTGGGTTTGCAAATTCTAAGGCCTACAGGTGTTGGTAGGCAGCTTATTTAAATGACGAAGTGGGCCAGGTGTAAGAAACATGCAGCCTACTCTATTCTTTTGTTTCCTGATTCCTGAGAGAGACAGTCTCTATTATGATCTTTTAAAAAATAAAAAGTATTTCAAAAGGGATGATCAGCTAACACTCAGCCTTGGTGTCGTGCAGATGACAGAAAGAGGGTGACCAGTGGCTCGAAAAGGCTAGGATGCTGGGGTCAGCATTTTGTGTTTCTCTTGACCATTTCTTCATGCTTCCAAGACAGCTACAGCCACTGCAGATGCTACGCCCTCGCGAAACAGCATGCTGGGCTGGAAGGAAGGGACACCGGGGAAAAGCCCCTCACGAGGACCTAGCCTCTTATCTGGAATCAAATTCCTTTCCAGAAGACTTCTCCCTTCCTCTCATCAGGTGTAACAGTCCCACAGCCAGCCAGCCCTTGACACCTGGGAAGCTGGGAAGAGAGGCTGGGTCAGAGCAGAAGGGGATGACCGTGATCAGCCCAAACCAATCGAGACTGGTCCGCCAAGGCTGTCAGAGAAGCCAACCTCCCCCTCCCTCCCTTTACCAGGACAGAATCTGGGTTCCGTTAGCAGGAAAGGTTGGTCCTACGGCCACTCCACAGGCAGAATGTGATACAAAGCTACAAAACTAAATATGCTCATTGCCAGGATGAGGTGCCACGAGCCCCAGGGATCTGAAGGAATTCAAGAATGGAAATGGCCCAAGCATGGCACTCCTCACATAGATGGCCACCAGTGCTAAAGGTTGGTTTCTTGAAGATGCGTCCCCAGTTCATAAGAACTCGAAGGTCGACCTAGAGAAACGGCTGGTGGAGGCCAGAAGAGGGGGATGGAGAGACTGGGAGCCAAATCCTTACGACAACTCCTGCAGGGACAGGTCGCCAGCACAAGAGTTTACGGTCATTATGGTTCGTGTGATCTAACAATTGAGTTCATGATAATGGGTCAATTAGGAGAGACTGGGATGCAGGTTGGAGTGGATTTACGAGGCTGGATTAAAAACAAATAGCACGACAGTTACTCTGGGAAAGTGGTAAAGAGAAACTCAGCACCTGACCTCCAACGATACCATCCAGCATGTTAATTATGCACACCCCGGGGAGGACTCCACCCCGGTGGGTGGGTGGGTGGGGGGACCCTGAGGTGGAACCGGAAAGCGCCACTCACTAACACCAGTTTCTTCCTGCAGGGGCCGGAGGAAGACAGGTGTCAATAAAACACTGAGTGATAAGACCTAAGAATAAAATAAAATAAATACTAGTACAAGGTTCCTGGATTTTGCAGGAAAGTGTCTCCCAGATAAAATTTATCAGGGCTATTCCATTTGATGCCAAATGCAGCCACTATTGTATAAAAAGAGCAGGTTGCCGTGAGCCTGTTATGGCACACTACCAGGTGTCTGTGCAAGCGTGCACACAGAGCGTGTGTGTGCGTAAGACTGAACACGTGGAAGTGACTTGTACCAATACAGCTCCTGAAAATCACAATTCCACATCCACTGATGATTTGTCTAAATCCCATCTTCCCGAGATCTAATATCTATTAAAATATTCATTTCAGTAGATGATTATACAGTCTAAAAATCCCTATTAATGGGAAAGTAACATAGTTCAAACAAGAGAAAGCTTATGTCTGCCTACTTGTTAGAATTCTTGAGAAAGGAAGAAGGAATCTAGATAAAGAGGAACAGAATTTCTTGGTCATTAACACACATTTCCCCCCACTCAATGCTTTTTAAATTCATTAAATGAGCTTTGTCACGGGGTTGAGGAAACAGGAGTTGGCGGTTTATGTATAAAGGGCTGTTTAGGGGACCACAGGTATTTACAAATGTCTCTGAAGAAAGAAATATAGTATCCAGAGCCTGGTTGCTGTAAGGTAAGCCCCAGGCCAGAGTCATTTAGCATCTTTAAGAACCGTGTGGAGGATAAAGGACATAGTGGGTGTGTCACGGTGACAGACACCAAACTGGTCTGGGGAGAGAAGAGCCAAGCTATTGCAAAAAGATACAGGAAACAGGAAATGCTTACAAACCTGTGCCACCGTGAAACAAACAAAAACATGTCTTTAATGAAGGTAACAAGGTAACGCATTCATTGCAACATAAATCTCCCAAGCTTCCCAGGTGGGATGAACTATCAGTTAAGAAAGAACCGGCTCCCTGAGGAGGCATGCTCAGTGTGCTGCTAAAGACCAAGGCCCATAAGGCGCTGGCGTCACCAAGCTGCACATCTGAAATGGGGCAGAAAGGATTACCTGGTCCCTATATAAACTAACATTTTGGTTTCTCAAATGCTGTGTTCCATCCTGTCCTTAAGACGTATACAGTAGAACTGAAGCTCCAGATAAGAGCAGTAAAAACGGTTTCCAGGGTCTAAGAGCTGCTGTACGAAGACAGAATCTCAAAAAGCTTGCGCGTTTTTCACCCATAAACCAGGATTCACCTTGTTTGGGCACAGACACAGCCAGCAGCCGACCGAGCCTTGGATGCCTTCTCAGGACCATGCTGTTCATTGCGGGAGGCGTCCTACACCCTATCACTAAGGAAACCAATGACGAGGCTATCTAGTCCTCAAAGTATTCTTTACAAACAGGTAATATAGTTATATACAAGCTTCTTTAATAACACAATACGTAACAAGGTCCGACGGCAGTTCTAATTAGCACCATACTTTCAAACTAGTGATGAGTATTAATTACATTCCCACATATCTGCAACAATGATAACATGATATAAAAACATTGCATTGTCTATTGCTTGTATTTGCAATGAAAGAAAATACTAAATTTCAATTAGCTATTCATCAGCAAAAAGACGTAACGTTTCCCATGCAGGCTCATGACCTCTCTGGATTTCTCCCACAGGCCCCTGGGGGGTTGGGACTCTGAGGCGCAGTACCCCTGCCACACAGCAAGGGTTGTGAAAGAGTGTAACCAATGTGTATCACATAGTGAATGATGCAAACAAACCAAACTGATTTCACACGTTCACAAACAGGAAGACAGGTGGAGGGAAAGGCATAAGAAACCCAAGCGATGTGACTTTAGGGCCCAAAAAGGACCATTTTACAACAAGCCTTATAAAGATGTATGGTGCATTATTTTAGAAGATTGCACCAGCTGGAAATAACAAACTTGTCAATTTCAGACATAAAAGGCTCGGAAGACAGGAGAGCTGGAGGCACTTAACCTTTAAGGTCGACATTAGCAAGACAAAAGATCCCTCATTTGAGGAAATCTTTTGTAGGAAAGATAAAGTTGGAGACAGGGGCTCTGAACAAATATCACAACGTTTCTCTCCTTCCTTAAGGATCTGCTCTTGTTCCGAATCAGTATTTTTTTCTCCTCTCATGATTAAAACAAATGACAAGCCACAACAACTGCATCTGCGCACTTCACCGCGGCCCCTAGTCTCAGGTACTGAGCACTGAAACTTGTGCTCCAGATGTTGATTTAAGGGACGTTTTATGGATCACAAAATATCGCATTTGCAGGAAAGCGAGCAGAGTGATTTTAGGGCCCAGAGAAGAACCTGAAAGGAGGGAAGGGGTGTGGTCACAGTGCCAAGGGCAGCGAGATTCAGAGCAGTCAAGTTCACAGGCACAAACCGAGGATAAGGTAAGTGAACTGAAGTCATCTGAATGCAAAGGAAAGTCAGCACCCTGGACAGCTCAGCCACGGTGGTACCCACACTTACGGTCTTTCTTCCCACAGGACCGTAAACCTGAGTGAAATGTCTGGGCTACCTGGTTCCACCTTGCCCTTTCCAACGCAAGCACATACCCACTTTGCCCCACGCGAAAATTCAAAAGTCTTGAAATTGTTATTTGCTTCCTTCTCTCTGAAGAGAACCAATGATCCTCATCTGTTTGGGATCTCCCTCGATTCAGTTTCTATGGATGACTGATGAAGAGATTGTTGATTGTGGGGGGGGGGGGGTTGGGATTCTGGGAGGGCCTAATGCTTCTCGAAGGCTAACTGGCACGAGGGAAGTCTGTCTGTCCACGGTTCTGTTTTTGTCCTTAGACTTTTCATCCCTCTGACTCCCTCTATTCCCTGAGTTAGTCACCAAAGTCTGAACAGCAGCCAAAGCCCCGACAATATTAGTAAGAACATTTGATTCCCTTCAGTAAAACTGGAGACGGCCCTGAAAAATGGTCGTCGCTCACCCTGGCGCTCCCTCTGCCTTCCCAGGGGGTGATCCTTCATCTTCTCCATGCTTTTCATCACAGCAGCAGAGAAGTCTGGTTGAGGAAGCTGTTTACTCGGTCTGGCTGCCTTTAGTAATTTCTTTTTATTGACGTGAAAAACTTTGTTTCTTACAGGCAAGACGAAAAGCAAAACACATCAAAGAGTAAAAAAAAAAAATAAGCTTAACTGGAGAGTAGCTAGAACCTCTTAAACCTGTAAGGATATCCGAGATCAGTTCACAGAAAAGGTGGAGAAGAAAGAAGACCTGGAGTCATGACGAGATGAAAACAAGAGGGAGAGACTCAGGGAACTGTCTCAAGAGGCTGGGGGTACAGATGGCAAACAAAGGCTCAGGAGTAAACAGAGGCAGGAGAAACGGAACTGGAGGGGGTGTGCAAGTGAGAACCTTAGAAACCACCCAAGAGAAACGAGGTGGTGTGCTAGGTCGCCACCGCTCTCCAGGCCGAACAAGATTTTACTCTGGAGGGTAATGATGGAGAGAAGTGTGTGAACAGGTAGGAAGAGAATACCAAAGAATACAAGGAACTGCCCTCTAATGTGAATAACTTAACTCCTGAGCATGGACATTTGCACGCATGCATGTATTCACATGTACACTGCCCCTGACTCCTGAACATCCCTTTTTACTGGACTGCACTGGGAAGAGCAGGTTGCTTCACTGCCCTGTCAGAACTGTATGGCATACCAAACTGAGGTTCTAGGGTTGTAGCAAGAAGTGAAAGAGAACTTTCTGTGTATAACATCCCCACCACCGCACCAAAAACATTTCTGCTGATAACCGTAAACTCTTTAACGTGGTTCAAGGATAGCTTATTCTAAAATAAGCAAACAAAAAAGCTACAAGACTTAAAAGGTTATTATTAAACTCAAAGTATAACATATATTAATTCTCAAAGCGTATAGATTGCTACCACCTCCTGGAGCCTTTAAAAGTGCCAGACCATACGCCATGGAGCAAGGCACAGGGGAAGAAGACAATAGACTCGCTGGAGCCTGCGATAAAGATGAGAACCAGTTCTCAGAGATGCTAGGCAAATAACCAGATGCCCACACTCAGCTCTCTTGTCTGAGCCTCCTAACACCGTGGGGCAAAGAGTAGGTTTATTCTTGTTTAGCTAATGAGGAAATTGAGACTTCAGAGTGGGAATGAGACCTTCTCAAGCTCAAAAGGCTAGTAAGAAGCAAACCAGCATCTTCTGGCCTCAAGTCCAGTAATCAATGCACGCTACCTTGCTTTCTGCCCATGTGTGTAGTTAAAACAAACTTCCTATTTCCCATTTTGTTCTGGTCTTATTTTATTCATTCAATTAATATTTGTCAAGTGCTAGCTGCCAGAGAGAGAAGGCTGAAAAGAGTGGAGTATGGTCTTAAAGGAGGTTTCAGATAATGATCAAAACGTCAATAATATCAACGAGAAGAGACCATGATAATGCGGTACGACTACAAAAGGAGAGGAGCCGCGGGGCTTATGCTGGGAAGAGCGATAAGCAGCGATGGGAGTCTGGAGTCACGAGAGCCAGCAACAACAGCACACGCTCGAGCTTCACATACTAGCTTCTCAGCGATGCAGCTATCTTTGCGAGAGCAACCTGCCTTCAAAGAAAGTCGAAGTCTTTAGGCAGACAAGTGGGAGAGAGGCTGTTCCTGTCAATGGGAACAACACATGTAAAGCAAGCAGTTTCAGACGGCGTGATGTGCTCAAGGAACCACCGGTGGTCTGGTTTTGCTCAAGAATAAAATGTGAGATGAGCCTGGAGGGGTGGTGAGGTGAGGAGATGCCAGCCCCCAAAGGGTCTTGCAGAGCGTGCAAAGATCTTCAGCTGTGAGCCCCACGTGGGAGTGACATGACCAAATGTACAGGTTGGAGGGACATTCTGGCAGCAATGTGGACTTAGTCAACAGTGTGGCAGAGAAGGAAGAACTAAGGCGGGGAGGCCAGCAGGAAGGTTGGGTTGTAGTCATGGCAACAGATGAAGAGGACTGAATTGAGGAGGTGGTGGAAGGGATGCCTCCAGGGAACATTTAAAAGTAAAATCTGCAGGATTTTGTATTTGAACGCAGGGGTGAGGGGAGACAAGCTACCTGAAACGAGGCTAAATCATTTTACAACCGTGAATGCCTCAAGAACAGAGGCTGTGCCCTATTCCTCTTTGGTTCTCTCATCCCATATTGAGTCCGGCACATTTGAGGTACTCCAGAAACTTCTAAAAAATCATACTGTTCTCACATTTCTTTCTTATTTCCCTCTGCAGTCGCACTGTGCAGCTGGGACACACCAGCTAGTTTACTTATTTGTCTCCTATCTGGGATGACCGGGTTTGGGAATTTGAAGTTAGGGAGTGCTCAAAAGGTCATGACATTAGGAAATTTTTCAGATCTTCAAAAAAGATGACATGAGAAGGAAATCAGACATTTAGATTGTGTGGAATGGTGATATGATGAACAAATAGGTGGGTGGGTAGAGAGATGAGTGGGGAAATGGATGGATAGGGGATGGGGAGATGGATGGATGGGGGTGGATGGAGGGATAGATGGGGGACAGATGGGTAGACAGATGGATTAAACACATAGGTGAGTGGATGGATGGATGGACGGATGGACATGTGGAAAGATGGACTGAACAAGTAGGTGGAAAGAAGGATGGGTAGACAGGAGGATGGGGAGATGAATTCCTCCTCAGGGCTCTGTGAATGGCAGGAGCTCAGTAAATGCTGACTGGGCCACTAGGGAGGCTCAACACCATGTTCGGCCCCACCCCTGCCACCAGCCCTGCCATGGCCTCACCCTGTTGTACTTTTCCTTTGTTCCACAGCAACAGTCACCATCTGACCTACCAGGTAATCGACACACTTGTTCCGTTTATCGCTTATCTGTCTCCCGTCACTAGAATGTAAGCTCCACCAGGACAGGGATGTTTGTCTGTTGTGGTCACTGTCACAGCCCAAGCACCTCATACGGTGCCCAGAACACAGCAAGAGCTGAAGGTAGAATGTGTTGAATGCCTGGACGTGACCATGTCCACCTCTGTGTTTCTGGGGCCCAATAGAACCTGTGTCTGGTCTGGGTCCCTTTCCTATCTAGCTGCTCCTATAAACTCTATTGTAGCACAGTCTATTGGTCATTTGTTCTATCCAGAGACTCTAGGCTCACCAAAGAGAAGGTAAGGCGGACCCCATGAGTAATTTATATTTAAACTCATGTAATATTTTTTGGCAACCTAAAATTTGAGCAGGCTAAATACACAGAAAGAAGGATCGATCAGAAACAGAATACCTAAAAATTACAGAACACTCCTGGTTTATAAATAAAAGCTAAATTCTTTATTATCTATGAGCCGATAATACCACGGAACTATGAAATGAATAAGAAGACTCTGATGCAAAAATTACAAAATATATTCAAACTCTCATTTGTAGATCTGTTCCCTTCGCCCATGTGTCAGTCAAGTAGAATGCGCCATGGCCTGTCAATCAACAGTACCCTGCCCCTGGTACTCCACCTGTCGTGAACTCCGCCTGTCATTCCCTGAACAGGATCCTGACAGGTTCCTTGATTCTGTGCACTCACGAGCTCAGATGTCTTTGTAACCTAGTTAAGGCTTCATTATCTTAACTAGGCTAAAGCTATTCTTTTCCAGACAAAACCCGCCTTCCACCCAAAATAAGACCCATTATCTGAAATTGCCCCCTGTCTCCGCAGGTCCATCTCAAGCCCTCGCATTCTTATTTCTTTGTAACCTAGTTAAGCTCTCATTAGCCTAACAAGGCTGGAGATAGTCTTGTCAGTTAAAATTTGCTCTCGGGCTGAAATTATCCACGCTCTTTCCGAAATGGCTGCATTTTTCTCACAGTCTAAATTAGATTAACTAATTTCAGGCTGCTCTCTCCCAAATTACAATTTGCCAAGATGGCCCAGAGAGGGTCTCTTTCTCCCAGAAAACATTCTTTCTTATAATACTTGACTCCTCAGTCAGAGTGTGATTCTTGAAGAGCCCGGTGCCCTTTTAAAGAACCACACGTCTACTGCCCATCACATGTCCGTCTTAAATGCAGTAGAATACTTGGCTTCTTCAGATGTGACTGTAGGAAACTTTGACACAGCTTGGGTTTCATCATAGAAGAAGACTTGGTTCATTGATTTTCTGATCTTATTCATAGAGTAAAACAAAACGGCAAAGTTCAGGAACAAATAATCAACAACAAGCAGAAAAACGCCCACTATGGCAAAAGCCAACATTTTAGTGAAGACCAAAAAAAAAAAAAAGAAAACACCCGGTTAATAAAAATCTCAAGAGGAGAAGCAACAGAATATGTAGCTTGTTGCTAAATGCAGCAGTATCTTTTAAAATTCTTTTCTCCTCCACTTGGGGTGAATGCCGTTCTTTAAAGTTCTGTGGTCATTAGATGGGGACCTTCGGGAATCAAATTTTGAGAGGTTTTAAGGCTGTTGGTGAAATCATCTTTCCTAGGCAACAACTGTGACACAGCAAGATTGTGGGGGTGGTCTGTCCCCCCGCTGCACTCACTATGCACAGGACTCACTGTCGGAAGGGGCGGTGCCGTAGGGGGTGGCTGTCAGGAAGGGCGAGGGGAGGTGGCAGGAATGGGGCGGAGGGAGGAGGTAGAGAAGGGGGAGGGGAACCAGACTCCACGCAAAGAGCAGAGAGCGGGTGGGCCGCACAAGGACCATGAACCTGCCAGCCCCACAGGCCTCTCAGATATGGGCCTCTTGCTGCACAGAGCGTGATGTTTTTGCACAAGTAGCTCCTCAACACAAGCGAGGATTGTGTCATCTGCTGTTGCACTAACAATCAGTGTTCCCACGCGGAAAGAAAATTGGACTCTGCTGGACACCCGAGAAACTGCACGCTGATCTCCAACGTGACAGAGCCTGAAAGGACATCCAACGGGGCAGCCTCCTCTTACAGCCCAGCTTTGGGATCTGCACCTGTCATGACTCCTCTATTCCATGTTTGTTTTTATTTTTTAACATTCCTTTAAAAAAATGACTCCTCTTGTTTTTCAGTTTAACTGATTTGCAAGAGACAGACATAGGAGAGAGAGAAAGAGGGAGAAAAACATCGATTTGTTGTTCCACTTATTTACGAATTCATTGGTTGATTAATGTATGTGCCCTGACCAGGGATCAGACCCACAACTTTGGCATATCAGGATGATGCTCTAACCAACTGAGCTACCCAGTCAGGGCCATGGGAAACCTAGGCCGAACCTGGTCTGGAAAGATCCCTAATGGGGCAGGAGACACCCCTCTCTTCTTTATGAGTAATTTACTTTGCAATAGAAATTTACTTCCTAGTAGAAAAAAATGTCATTATGGGGGAGGTGTGCACAGAGATACCCAGAGCCTTCATCTCGGGGGCTGGAGTAAGGTCAGGGAGGAAACACAGATAACAACACATGGTTCCTCCTCACAAGGTGCTAATAAACCAGGATCCCAACACAAAGCTGGTGGTGAGTCAAGCCCTGGAGGTGGGAACTGTCTTAGGAGGCATTGACCTTCCAGGTGACATTTTACATAAATCAGGAAAAAAGTATGGTGATAAAACCAGGGTAGATGGATAACACCCAAGAACTGTTGAAAAGGGTACCAAATTATACCTAGGTCTTTCTTTTCTAGTATTTCTCTGATTTTTTAGTATTTCTTTAACTGATTTTCTAACAGTATGATTTCCCATATCATCTATTTTTGTGAAGAGTTACTTTTCACCAAAATAAATGAATAAAGATTTCACAGGTAAGAACTGGTCCACAAGCCACAAAACAAAGTGAGCTTATCTTCCACCCCCTGCTGGCAGGAGACCCAAATTGCAGGTCTTGCTTGGTTAACAGCTCAAAGTTTAAAAGTGCTCATCTCAGGTTAAAAGTAGTGGCTAATACAAAACAATCAGTAAGCATACTTGAAGCAGTCATTTATACTTTGATTTAGTAATTAATTAAACCAAACATCTTCAGCTTTTTTCTTTGCAAAATAAATATCAATTTCCTGGCCACGTTAGATCTCGTTTTGCATTTTCTGTGAAACACCAGCCATCTGCACATCAAACCACACCTAGTGAGGAAAATGATAAAGGTCACCTAGTAGTTGAATATAAAAAGGATAACATGACCCTAAGGCACATCCCACAGCTTATGCTGAGGTAACTGTCACTCACTGTAACAGTGTCCTCTTCACTGTGTCTTGGCAAGAAAAGAGACCAACACCTGTAACAGTGAGGACAGAAAACAGAATGAAGGCGGAAAGGCGACATCCTACCTCTCCGGAATCTCTCCGAAAAATCTTTACTACCAAGCCCACATCACCAATATTTGGACTTAAAATTTTTATTACAGAATTATCAATTTGCTCTCTAAATAGATTGGTAAACGTGGGACTTCTGATAAATAACCTGTTATTAATTGCAGGTACTACTGATGATGAATTTGTGCCAACTTGACCAGGTTCATTTGAAACGTAGTTGTGTTCTGTCTGTAAATGGGAAACGGGCAGGGCGAGAGGGTCCAGAGCAAAGAACTAACAGAAATGAGAACACCTCTGTAACCTTTTACTTTAGGACCTCACTTCTTTCCAAGTTCCTTTCTACCGCACATTTGTATGCAGTGTGTTCATTCACTGTGACTAGCTTTAATCTCTTCATAAAAGTAGAGCCTGTTTCTTTACTCGATCTGTTAGCCATTACTTCAAGTTTATTAATCAATGACCAGGTCATAATCAGACATGTGGCAGGACCCTCATCCATCTTCACAGCCGAGACCACTGCAGAGCCTGCTGACGTGCTCCAGGCCTCAGAGATGGCTCCGGGAAGAGTCACAGCTCCAAGCCAGGCCTTCTGAGTCCCAAAGTTCCGAAAGCTTTACATTCTCTGGTGCTTCCAAATCAATCTGTGAGTCTCCAGGGCCCTGAGAGGGTGGGATGCTGGACCTTCTGGGGCCATCTTTATTGGTTTTATGTAGTAACCTTCCTTCTAAGAATTATTTGACTTAAAAAAAAAAAAAGAAATCCATGGCTTTAAAGGACTTTAAAATCACATTTAAATTTTTTCAAAATAATATAAAAATTTCTAAAATATGCTGGGAACTTATCCTGACTCTCTGTGATAGAGTGGAATTCAATATGAGTTGGATCCCTTAAAACGCCATCTGAAGTCTCATGACCGAAGAGCCACAGGACCGGAGGGCAGGGGGGCGGTTAGAGACCAGGAGCAGTACCTCCAACTTGGTGACCACAGGTGACTCTCAGGATCCTGGTCTGTAAAATGGAACCCATGAAACTTGACAGTGTGGAAGATCACCTGAGGTAATCCATGTTCAGGGCTGCCACTGCTGCTGCTGACATGGCCACTATAAGGCAGCGTTAACTACGTACTGACACCAGCAAACAGAACTTTAGATCAGCATACATGAGGAGCCAACATTCTCTGTATTTTCAAATTTATATTCAAACTATCTTGTCCTCCGTAGCATGAATATGTAGATTTAACTTTGCTTCCAAGGAGGTTTGGGAATCGCAAGCCAAGATCCCACACATTCTGGGTGGGACAGGAGTCCATGGGCTTGGGCAGTCAGCCCCGCTGTTGTCTCCAGAGGGCAGAAGCTTAAGGAAGTCTGACTGTCACAGCTGCGCCTGTGTCAAGCCTGATTCTGAGCTGGGCAGCTGCAGGAAGGTCAGCAGCCTGGGCACCAATCTGGCCTTAGATTCTATGGCTGTGAGTCCAACCAACAACAGGCCGGAGCCGGGTCTGGGGAGTGCCAACCAGGCGTCTCTGAGGGGGCAGCTGGCTTTGGAAACGCAGAGTCAGACCCAAGGACTAGTCTTAGGTCACGGAGGTGTCTCGTTTCATTTGCTCAATTCGGCATAACACATATTCATCAGGTGTGGCCTTGTCAGATGCAGTGCAAGGTGTCTGTGGGACAGGGATGAGTCAGACCCTTTGAGGGGCTTTTGTGGTCCAGTGATGTGAGTCAATTGTAGGGCAATGCTTCTCAAAGAGTGGAGCTTTTATCTTAAGGATAAAATAAGCATTTATAAAGGAAATAGATTCATTTGGTCCTCCCCAAGAGATTCTCATTTGGAAGGCCTGAGAAGGGGCTCCTTGAATATGAATTATTTTGAATATGCATTGTTTTTTAAAGATTTCATTTATTTATTTTTAGAGAGAGGAGAAGGAAGGGAGAAAGACAGGGAGAGAAACATCAGTGTATGGTTGCCTCTCGCGCACCCCCTACTGGGGACCTGGCCTGCAACCCAGGCATGTGCCCTGACTGGGAATCGAACCGGCGACCCTTTGGTTCACAGGCTGGCACTCAGTCCACTGAGCCACACCAGCCAGGGCTGAATATGCATTTTTAATGAAGGGCCCCACCAATCTGGCCTTAGGCGGTCCTCGGATGACAATTTGAGAAATACTGGCCTAATGATTCACTCCTCCAATAGCAGGAGAACTGGAATCAATAACACCAAAAAATCTATTAGTCCTCTTTTATTCGACTATTGCTTGTTTGTCAACCATGTTTTTTGATGCAATTCATACATGTCTACTAGAAGACACTGGAAAAGTCAAGACTAATTTCTGAAGTGGCAAATGGTCACTGGAACCCCAACATGTAGGAAATGTCCCAGTTTGTGTGCAATGGGGCGGAGAAAAAGCATGGGAAGATTTCTGGAGCGTCTCAGGACAGGAGCTTTGCAATTATATATATTATTACACACAGACACAGGGTCCAGCGGAAGTAAGGCCTGCTTGAGTGTGGTTGGTAGGGTTAGGGTTAGTGTTAGGGTTGTAATAATTTATAGTTTTAATTTGAACATTTCACCTAAAATGTCATGTGGTGTGCTTGAGTGTGGTATCATTCTGTTATAGAATCACATGCCTTATGGTTTGTAATAAAAGATTTTCTAATAAAACGGGGGCGTTATTTGTGCCAGACCCTGTATATGTATTATTACAATTATATGTATTTCAATAGGGATGTAATATATACTGTGGATAACAAAGGAGGTGCATCTGCAATTCAGCCCCATGTCCCCTAAGTCAAATGGCTGGAAGAATCAATCACTGGCTCACTAGACAGCAGAGTGGGCAGGGCCCAGGGGGTCACCCTGCCACCTCTCAGTTCCCACACCAGCCGTTCCTTGGTCTCTGGAGACGAAAACACCCCAGTCAGAAGGCAGCCAGGCCTCTGGTTAGAAGGATCTCCCTCGCTGTGAGCAGAACCGGCCTCATTTCTTTCCTTGGTAAGAAAGGACATATTTGCACGCTACCCTTAGACTTCTGGGTAGATTCTTTTCTTTGGGAGGAGAAGAGAGGTAATGAGCAATTAAAGTGAAAAAACCTTCACTGGAGTATGCATTTAAAACACATCACAAGACAGAAGGTAAAACCTTGCCCCCTTTCCTTCTGCACAGTGCCCTCCCCACACCTCTGGTCTTTCTAGCCACAGCACTGAACATGTTCATGTAGCAAAATGGGGAGAGGGGAAGGAACAAAACCCGTTTTGTTTTGTTTTTTAATCCTTCGATATCATCTTATTCCTTCATTTTTGTGGCCTTTTGTCTCTGCCAGTTTCCATAGCAACAGCAACCAGCAAGAAGCTTGGCCCCCCTCTCTCCAGCTTGTACACCAAGCACTCCAGACGGGGTCAGACCCATCCCTGGGCGGAGGGAGGAAATAAAAGATCCATTTCCTTCTCATCGATGTTGATGTGTGGATTTGTTGCGAAGGTGTGTACTGGTTTCTGGGTGTTGACCTCACTCAGTATCTTTTGGCTGCAAGTGAGATATAGATATATATTTTTTTTTTTGAGCTTGTCTTTCTTTCCATTTGGGGGGATAGGAGCAGTGAGTTTCATTTTTAGCTACCAGAGATACATGATGTGTTTAATAGGGGAAAACTAAGGGGCAACAAGTGATCTTGCAAAAATAATACCATGCCCAACACGACCCACCAACCCATGAGGTAGAGGTTCATGTTGGGGCAGGGAAATTGCTTTTACTTTGCAACTTTAGTGCTTTCTGTTGCGATGCTGCTCCCTAAGTGTTTTGTGTTTTCCTTAGATACTTGTCTCAAGTGAAGACTGCCACCAACAGGTGGTGGTGTGGCAACAATTAGGGTCCTCTAGGAAGCACACATCTTTCAATGAGTTTTAACTAAGATTGAAATACGTATGTTTTTACTCCCTTTAAAAAACATATGACCTTATTTAAATGTTATCAATGATAGCTCTGTATACCAAATTATAATAGTAGGAATTACAGATGAAATTTCTCAAGTAAGCTTTTAAGAGAAATAAGTCACTCAGAAGAAATCAGAATCTGTCTTAATTTCCTATCTCTGATATAACAAATTAACACAAATTTACTGGCTTTAAAACAACACATGTTTGTCATCTTATAGTTGTGGGGTTCAAGGGTTCAACATGGACCTCGCAGGTCTGCAATCAAGGTGTTGGTGGGACTGTACTCCCTCCAGAAGCTCTGGCGGCAATTCTGTTCCCTTGCCTTCTCCAGCCTCTAAAAACCACCTGCATTGCTTGAGTCATGGACCCTTCCTCCAGCTTCAAAGTTAACAGTCCAGCATCTTCAAATCTCTCCAACTCTGCTCCTCCTGCTTCCCCTTTACAAGGACCCTGATGTTTATGTTGGGCCCACCAGGATAGTCTTCCCTCTGAAGGTCCTCAATTCAATCGCATCTGGAAAGCCCTCTTTGCCATGGAAAGTAACAGACAAGTTCTAGAGATGAAGACCTGGACAACTTGCGGCGGGGGGGGGGGGGGCATTATTCTGTCTACCCCAGCACTACTTTTATCAAATCAAGATGAATGACCATCCCATTTTAGTTTGGTCCTGGTCTTACTCCACCTTTTCCAACTTGCTCTGAATCCTACTGTGCAGTTAAATGTCCAACTCTGTGATGTCACACCGGGTTGGCAGTTTCTAGGAACTGGAGGCCTGCCATTCAAGGGCAGTCTCGGCGCACCAGGTTCTGCCAGCTCCTGCCTTTCTGCCTGTGGCCTGCCCCCACACAGCCAGGCGCTCTGCTCCCCCACACCCGCACTTACAGGACCCAGAACTACATCTGCCACAAAGGGCAAGATGTGGGGAGGTGGGGAGAGTTTCCTTTAACGTCCAAATTTTCTTTCTGGGAGCACACAAATGCCCTTTGTTTCTCTATTTGATTTTATATTTGCACCTTCAACTTGATGAACTCGTTTTTTAAAATCTCCTTTATTAACGATGCTGAGTGCATTCTTGGTTTCTGACCCTTCTACCTGGTCTGTCTTCAGAACTCTGTCCTTCCTGCAGCTGGTTTCCTGAGCCCTAACTCCCACCCCTCCCCCAGCACGACTCTGGCTTCCCGACTGGATCACCATGGCTCCTACAGCAAGTACATTGTTCTCCCGACCCGGCCACTGAGTTTGAGTTTGACCAGAGATGGCGGCCTTTTCCGTCCTGGTTGTGTGAGGCTGCCACTGCTGAACTGATTCCTCCCGGGCTCCAGACCCCTTCCCTGGGAAGGATGCTCTCTCCGCCCCAGGTGAGAAGAGCCCAAGAGAAGGATGGTGGCCCAAGGGGGTTGCTGCCGCCTTCCCCAACCTGAGTGTGAAGAAACTGGCCCACCTAGGGTTTTACAGTGCACATCTACATCTCGAAGTCTTAACCCACACCCCCACCCCCATCTTCTCTCCCGGACATCTGCCATGGGAGTTCCTACACTTCTCTGAAATAACTGTTTACATTTGAATAGGTAACTCCAGCTTCCTGCCATTGTGATGAGGGAGAAATGCACCCAGAGCCAATATGGTTCCCAAAACCTGTTTTCTAAAATGTAAAATCCAAGGACCTCTTTCTAAAATATGCAGGAACACCTCGGAGACAGTGTGGGTCTGGTTCCAGACCACCGCAATAAAGCAAGCAGCCAATAAAACAAGTCAATCTTTTTGCTGGTGGAGGATCTTCCTTCGATTTGCAAAAAAACCACAACATCTGCAAGGCGTAGTGAGGCGGAGCACAGAGAGTCACAACTGTAATGGGACTTCGTAGGTGGACATGTCACCACTGACCAGCCAGGACTGGATATGACAGCTGTGAGAGGTGGAAGGCAGAGGGCTGGGCACTGCCACCCTCTGCACATGGCCCAGACCACAGCCACCAGGCCAGGGGCTGCAGGTGACGTGGGTGAGAGTTTGGCTACTGTTCTCCCTGAAATGCCACAAACGCACTCATGGGCCAAGCAGTCTAGACCTCAGAGGCCGCGTTGCTCTGGCACCTGGAAGCACCGAAGAAGGACTTTCTCTGTCCCTTTCCCTTTTGTGCTGAACAAAGTAAGAAAACAGACATTACCCCTTGATTTCCTTCCATCACTGTCCAATGTCAAAGAGAGGGCGGCACTCTGGGGTTCCAGTGTTTTCATTATTAACCATCTGAATGAGATGTTTCTGGCTGGAGTGGGGGGTGCCCTCCAAACCTGAACCCCAAAAGAAAACTCTTATAGGTTTCTTTGGTTTCCAGGGTAGAAAATAAAGTTGGGAGTGAATTAAAGGAAAGGTTAAGAGAAAGATCAATTATTTAATTGACTAATTTACAGCATTTATCCACTGATTATAATCAACTTTTAAACAAAATAAGGTGATGAGTGAAGGTTTCAACTGCAGTCACGGCCAAAATGCTACTCTCCTTCCTCTTTCTTCCACCTCTACGACTCGAATCCCTGTGAGTTTCAAAACCACCTTGCTTTGAAACGCACCAAACCATCTTGTGCTGTCACATCCGCTGTTTGCAATGGACTTGCCATCTTTGATAAAGCCACCATGGCCTCCTCACCGTCAAAATGGCGCAGTAGGCCCCGACCTGTGTAGAAAGCCATACATCCACAGACACACACACAGATACGGAAACGCACACGCAAATAACCTGGAAGATGCAGCCAAAGGTAGAGACAGGAAGTGGGCTCCGTCAGCACTTACTATCTCTACGACCGCGTGCAAGGGACTGTCTCTGAGATTTTGATTTGTCCTCTATCACCCGGGTAATCGTACTGAAAATGAGGGTGATGACATTTAAACACATCCCAGAGTTTCTATGAGAATTAGGGGGGCAGGTAAATTCAAAGTATATCCAACCGTGCTGGGCAAGTCAGTCCAATAAAAGAGTTCCTCGTTGCTGATCTTAGGGATAGTGGAAGTGGAGGCGGTGGAAGTTGTGGTGATGGCGGTGATGGCGGTGACAACGGTGGTGATGAGGGGACCTGGGGGCCACAGCAGCTGAGGTGGCTGGAAAGACCGTGAGGGTGAGGTAGGGGAGTGAATGAAGCCGTGCAGGTGCCAGGGAGGACAGCACTCTGCCAGTGGCTCGTTAACAGTGACTCTCCAAGTCTGCCTGTGGCAAGTGATGATTACGACCCTTTTTCGGCTGAAAAGACCGTCCAACACTTTAAATTACAATCGGCAGTGGTGAGAAGGTGTTTCATCATGTGAAATGATCTGGAGCTGCAGAGCACAAAGCCTTCTCCAGACAGCAGAGCAATGGCTCCCTGCGGAGAACACAACCCCGAGCACCGACTGGGGGCTCCCTTCTCCCAGACACTGGGAGGAAAACTAGCAGGTCTCCCCAGACGTAAGAAAAAAGAACAGGCTTCTGCAGTGTGTCTCTAACAGACTGCTCAGTCGGCCCCCCGAAATGCCCAACCGGCCGGACAGAGCCACGGAGGGTCTCCGCTCCAGACACATCCGTAATGCAGACGAGTTCCCATCGTGTGCTAACGGGAGTGAGGTGAGACAGTGAGAAGTTTAAAGAGGGGAAAAAACAGCCATCCCAAACCACACCCTGCATTACGACTGCGTTCATGGGCTTCTCTCACCAGAAAGAAGTGACAAACGAGCAGCAAAGTCCTCTATGTGTGGGTTCCACTCCCCTGTTCTTCCATTACCACCGAAGGTGCACATGAACCACGGAGCCGCAGAAGGCCAGGCAGCAGGAAGGGAGCTAAGGGAGCCCCCAAATATGCCTGAGACGTGCAGCCCCCTCAGGCATGCCAAGATCACCGGCGAGAGGAACGCAGAAGAGAGGGAATGTGGGGAGGCTAGGAGCTGCCAGGCCTGGGGGCTGGAGGCTGAGACTGGAGAAAGGAGGGTCAGAAGCATCATGTGCTCCCTGTGGACCTGCCTTTGACTTTTCATTTTGATCACCTGTCCCTTTGTTTCCAGTTGTCCCTTCTGTCCTACAGCCCAGCTGCCAGGAATTTCCAAATGACAGGAGGCACCTGGACTTGGGGTGCCTTCCTCAGCAAATGGGGTCAACAGAATTTTCTAAAAGCTCCAAGGAGAGCCCTTTCCCCACTTCACACAGGATAATTAAATCAAAACAAAGAAGGGAGAAGCCATTCATTCATTCATTCAACAAATATTTACTGAGCACCTACCATGTGGCAGGAAGTATTCTAAGAACTGGGAATACTGCCACGAAGAAAACAGGGAGTGGGGAGAAAGGCCACAGTCGGGACATGTCAGCAAGCAGGAATTCTTGGAAGACTGGGCATTTGGGCAGCCCCTTCGGCTGTCACCTTGGCTCATGCTCCGGTGCCCATCCAGCTGTGCAGAATCAAGATCACAAGGAAAGATCTCTTGGTCACACCTGCCCCCATCTCCATCTCTTTTCTCGAGACCCAACTGAACATCGCTGTTAGTCAGCCAAGCCCACTGCCAACACCCTCAGGACAGAGCCAGGCACTGAGGAGAGGGGAGAGAGGGCAGATGTGGACCCTGGCAGGAGGTGGTCAGAGGACATAAGTAAGCACCTCGTGCCCTCTCAGGAGCCCCTGGAGGACAGGGCTGCACTGAGGGTCCAGCACTGTCCCCTCCCACCAGTGCCACCGACCCCTCCAGCTGGATCAGACTCTGGGCCTCCTGCCATTGGTCCCCCCTCCCCTTCAGACTGCCCCTCCTGAGCAGTGTGGTGCTGACAGGGCTCCTATCAGAACTGCCGAGGCTGCACTAACCGAGCAGTTCCTGTCACTGTCTCTATTGATTCGGCAGCCCTGGGAGAATCTGCGCTCCTACGGGAGGCAGAGATAAAGCTGAAACAAAGGGCCTCCAGACTGTTTGCATTCTCGCCCCTCCCAGGCCCTGCCCTGGCTGGAGAGCCATTTTCCCAAGCTCTACCAGCTGCCTGGCAGCGTGCCACAGATCAGTAAGTCTCCTTCAGAGTTCCAACTTGCAAAAATATTTACTGTACATAATTTAATAGAACCCTCTCCTGGATAAGGAGCTGACACTTTTAATTACCTGGATCAAGTGCTCTCCTTCTATAGGACACGGCGCACACGGGGCTCGGAATGCCAACTAGACGCATTGTGCAAGGCTTTTCACCATTGGTTTGCAAAGAGGGCGGGTCGTGGCATGGTGACCTCCACGGGCGGCAGCTGGGGGCCAAGAGCAGCCACGGACATCACTGTTAGTGATTCTTTCTTCCTAGCGGAAATTTCAAGATGCAGCTCCCTCTCTTCCTGTTGCTTTCTTCTCCACTCCCTCCAATAGATCTTCACGTCCTCAAACACTGACAAACCTTTTCCCCATTTCCAAGGAATTAGTTGGGCATCTTCTTTAGGACCCTGCCTGCGGCAGCTGCCTCCTAGATATGCCTTTTCCTCAGATGCCAGGGGACGCACGACTGAGAGTGTCCGACCCAGAACTGACTACAACTACAATGACAATGACAGCAAACATGGGTCCTGGGAGGAAGTCCACCCTCCACCCAGCACAGTAGACGGACCCGGCCTCCGTCCGGCTCTGGCCCAACGTGCTAATTAACTTCCTTCGGCATCCCCGGCAAGAGCGATCCCCTGGCAATCATATTCTGCATAGCACCTGAAATTTGTGGGTGTGCAGTACATATTCAGCTCCTAACAACAATTCCCACACTTGCTAATGATTGTGTGGGCGCATTTAATTCCATAGGCAGAAAAGCCAAATAAGAGGTTGCTGAGCCCAGAAAGAGAATGATTAACTTAAAGTCGCTGTACCTGGCTGTGACAAGGGACTGGTGCTGGGATGGAAGGTAGAAACCTCAAACCTACACAAATCCTAAGTGGTCCCAGCCTGGCTAAGGCCACCAGCTAATATGCAACTGGGCCGTGTGAATGTTTGTGTCCAAGGGTGTTTTCTGCACCACGGGATTTGAGAGCTGAGTGTTGATTTGAGATGCAACTGGACCTGAGAAAAAGTAGGTATTAATTCTGCACACGCCACCCCCGCCAGGGACTGCTGACTCTGTAGGAACAGTGGAGGGCCAGGTTGAGAGGATATGATGGTAGGGAACTGTGGAAATGTCCTTAAAATGGTGGGTTCGGTGTGGATGGGCACAATTCCTCAGCTGCGTGCTCTTTGGGGCTCCCCAAAAAAACCCCTACCCAAACTGGGGGTTAGGGGCAGGAATGAGCAGCAGAGCACGAAAAGCTATCAGTTCTCAAACTCGTGAAGCACTTGAGCTGATCAGAATGGAATTTAATCCATACCACTCACTACAGGGTGAGGCAGCGCGAGGGAGTCCTGCCCCATGTTGCATATCCCAGGTGAGACAGGCAATAGCGACCTTTCTGTGGGGAGTAACAGAACTGTAGACAGGGGATGCACTAATATGCATTTCACGCCTCTGTTTCTGAGCATACCCTGCTGTCACCCTCCTCCCCCCCACACACGTCCTGCCGCTTTCTGTGACCTGAAAAGGTCCAGAAGAGATTCCTGAAAACCTTCGTGGGCATTCACGTGACAGGCATGTTGAGTCTTCAAACTGACTCGCCTCCCTGAGAAGAGTCAGAAGGGGGCAAAGGGAGCTTGTGCGCAGGGATGGGAGAGGATGAAAGCACAGGGAGGGCAGGGTGATAGTTCCCACAAGGCACGGTGGTCACACTGATCGTTGATCTGATGATCGGAACATGTCAACAGCACGTGTGTGTTTCTATGTGTGCGTCTCCGTGTGTGTGAACCATATGATGGTAACAGCAGCTGGATGAGGGTGGTGGGTTCACAGGGTACTTTCTTTTTGCTCATGGGTATAATCTAATTTTTGACAATGTAATATAGACTTTAAGCTCTGAAAAGAATGAGTTTTATAACATTTGTAATGTGAATCTAGATAAAGGACACCTGAATTATACATTAATGAACAAAACTGTGTATAAAAATTGGGGGGGGGGAGAGTCTTGGATCCTAAGCAGCAACACAAGATTACTCAGAAGCACAAGTGTGGTTAGACGGACTCAGAACAACAGATGTGACCGCTGGAACTGTGTGAATGGAGAGTCACGGGCAGAAGGTCTTCTTGCTCAAGGGGGCAGAAGCGGACCCTGAGAATATAGGTAAAGCCCATTCAGAAGACACAGCCTCATGGAAGAATGGTCCAAAGGGAGCAGTAGAAGGTCCTGAACAAGGCCAGTGAAGTGGGCAGGCACATAGAGAGAATTACAAACAAAAGGACCACCAAGAAGATGGCAAGGTCTGCCACTGGCCACTGGGACCCTGCACCAACAGGCCCAAACCACTCACCGTTTTTCAAAGATGAGCAAACAGGCACTCAGTGCCCTCTACCCCCACAGCATCACCCACTGAAACTGTTTTCATCTAAGTCACCGCTGGCTTCCTTGACCCTCTCTTCCACAGCCAACTCACCATCCCCATTTCTCTCCTTCCCTTTGCAGCAAAACCCTTGAACAGACATCTGTAGTCATTACATCTAATTTCTCATCGCCCATTCTCTCCTGAAACAAGCCCCAACAGATCTTTGCTCCCTCCTCTCCCCCACGACTGTTCTTATCAAGCTCAGCATTGCACTCCATGCTGCCAAATCCAATGGAAATTCATCAGTTTTCTTTCCTCTAGACCCATCAACAGCATTCGGCACATTCATCATGTCCTCCCTTTGAATCATTCACAGGACTTCCAAGCACCATCACGGGTTCCTACTACCTCACTGGCCCTGACATTTTTATCGGCTTTGCGGCCTCTTCTTCGCCAACTTGACCTCTTAACATTGGCATGCCCCAGAAGTCAACCCAATTCTTTTCTATGGATACTTCTGTTTACTCCCTTGGTGATGTCATCTAGTCTGTGGCTTTAAATACCATCTCTATGCCAGAGACTCTTAAATTTATGCCTCCAGTCTCTCCTTCACATTGAACTCAAAACTTGTAATTCAATTGCCTACTTACTATGTCCACTTGGATATATTAACACGACGCTTCCCCCATAAATCGAGCTCCTTCTTCTGTCTTCTCCATGTCAGTCAATGGCAATTCAACCTCAGTTGCTTAGGCCAAAGCCTCGAAACCATCTCTGACTGTTGTTTCTCTCACACATTACAGCTCATCTGCCAGGAGTCCTTTGTCTCAACCTTCAAAACCAAGACACTATTTGAATTTCTTTCACAACCGCCACTGCTGCTGTCCTGCTCAGAGCCTACCATCCCTTGCCTAGACTTCTGTAACAGCTGGTCCCCCATTACCGTCCTCTCCCCACCTCTATAACACATTCAACCCAGCAGCCAGAGGGGTTTGTTAAAACCTAAGTCATATGCTAGCGCTCTTCCTCCTAAAACCCTCCATTGGCTTCCCAGTGGAGAGTTTCTCTCCAATCCATTAGTTTCTTTTTTTTCTACACATCACTTCTGCCTTCACTTCCTTCTGTGACAATACCTCCCACGTGTCCCCACATCATTCTCCACCCAGCAGCCGTGACCTTTCTGAGTGAGAAATTGAATCTTGGTACTCTCCAATCAGAAGCCCGGCAGTGGAGTTCTAGCAACCTCAGGATACAGTCTAAGTTCCTCAGGCTCACCATGGCCTTCTTGGTGAGCTCCACCCACCTCCTCTTTGCCAGGCAGTGCCAGTCCTCACGTCTTTCCTGGCCAGGGGCCTTGACGAGCTCATTCGACTACCACGGACTCTGTGTACTCTATATCAGTAACCTGTTCTTAGAACACTTTTTGAAGAGTTTCCCTCTTCGTGTAAACTGGATCTTCATGACAGATTGTGTTTAGTTCTTTGTGATCTGGGGTCACATACCTTATTTTATTTTCTCTCCCTTTATCAGCTCCCCGATTAACAGCAGGTCACCCGATACCTGTTCAATTGATGGGGAAGAACAGACGGTCTAAGTTCTGTACGGGATGCTTGCAAGTGTTTCTGGATTGTGGGCTGATGTCCTTCCCCCCACACACCTGCAATGACTATTATACAATGCTCTGCCGTACGGGCAATGTGCTAGCAGACCAGTACAACTCGTTTTTCAAATCCTTGGAACAAAAACACCCGGAACAAATGACTTTACCTCAATATGTTACGAAGACAGAGTAGATTTATCTCCTGGGACAAGAATAAAGGCAGTTCTGTAGACCTGATACATATCAGGACAAAAGGATGATGGTTTGATACGGTGGTTCAGCAGGCTGTGTGCTGGTCTGTAGAATCTGTGATCAACCCAGTCACGGGGGGAACTGGCAGTGAGGATGGCAACCACAGTGGCTGGGCTAGCCGGAGCCCTGGCTCTGCCTCCATGGGCGGGTCCCCAAGGTCCAGCCCACACAGACACAGTTACACATCTGAACCCCTGGTGGTGGTGAGGCAGTGGTTTGAGGGATGCTGTTGCTTCATTCATTTTACCATGACCTGTTTTAACAAAACTCCATATGACCTCTTGCTAGATACCCAAGGATGCACTGGTCGGAAGACAGTAGCTGATGCTATACCCCGGGGGAAAGTGTGAACAGATCCTGTGTCAATGCCCCACATGCCAGGCCCTCCCTTTCCAAGACTTGGAGGCTGACTCTACGGGCATAGAGGCACTGAACCTAAAGGCATCCTAGATCGGGGCACATATTAACCTATAAAGAGGGCCCACCAAGGAGGAAGTCCAGCATATCAAAATGATCTGCGAGCCATGCGACCAGATTCCAACCACTCATTTCCTAAGTCTCCTTGAGCTAGTTACAGAAACTCTGAGCTTCACTTGTAGAAAGAAGGAGCTGGAAATATAGCTGATCTTACACTAGACTAGCTGTTCTTCTAAGACCTCTGCAGGTTGGTGAGCCTAGGACCCGGTATAGGAAAGGAAAACAGAAGGTGTCTCTGGTATGGGTTGTTTAACCTGGTGGTGACTGCCAATGGCCAGGCTCCTTGGCCTACATCGAAGAAGATTCACAGCAACGGCTCCCACCTCTTCTCTGGAGCAGGTGCTGTTGCGACAGGACACAGTGGAGGGTGGAGGTGGCAGCGTATGAGCCAGAACGTTAGGACTCACAGGACATGGACACATCTCCCCTTTCACCCCTGGTTTACCCCCGCAGACCCTGAGTGGCCACTCAGTCACACATTGGGTGGCCCCAGTGCCTAATCTCCTAGGCCAGAGCTCTTCCCCCCACAATAGGGTGGCTTTTATGGGCTTAAATCCCCCTCCAGCAGCTCTGCCCTTGGGGAAGGGGTAGGGAAGAATCTCATTTGTGTCTCTTCCTATGGGCAGTTAGTTGCTTGCCTCCCAGGCCCTTCTCAGATTCCTCGCATCAAGAAAGGTACTGGATAAAAGATACCACTCAAGTGAAGTCTGGGCAGAAGCCGAAACTGGCATTCCCCTCCACACAGGCACAGGAACGGTGCCTATGCCTCCAGGACAAAAGTAACAACCAGAAAGGAATACAGACATATGCTCCCGCAGGAGATGACCTCATTTCTTCCTGCTCCACTTGTGAAATGAGTGTGCAACGAAAGGTCTTACGATACATGTATGATTCGTGCAAGGCCCCAAGTTAAGATGCAAAGTTAACTGGGCGTCCCTGAAAAATTCAGTCTTTGACTTCCCAAGCTGGCTACATACTCAGGGCCTGCGCCCTGGAAAGCGCGAGGTGGCCAGGCAGATTTGTTTAGTCTTGGTGTCTCTCTGAAGTGTTATTCGCATTCATTTAGTGATCACACAGAATTATATACACCCTGTAGGAGTATTTTTGTTTAGAAGTTGTTTTCAACTAGAACTTTAATACAGTTACCCCTAAAAAGTCAACTTTGCCTTTTGATGGGCTACATGTTTCCCCAATTTTGTCCGTAACTTAGGATCCACAAGCCTCAAACAGACTGCACTGTGCGAACTGCACCCTCCAGGTCCTGTGCTGGTCTCGGGTTCTCCGTTCCTCCTTTCAACTGCAAATGCACAAAGACCAGGGTCTCTGGTGGCAATCAAGTGCAATTTCAGATCATCCTCTGGAAGACTCTAAGATTCTTTAAATGCCCTTCCAGTACGCTGCCTTAATAATTAGATGTCAGAGCAGGGGGACGAATTGGAGGTATAGGGTATTAGATCATCATCAAAATGAGACTTTCAATCAAATAAACACGGCTCTCTTCAAGAGACTAAAACATTAAAGCAAGTGGCCTAAAATGGTGATTTCTTCTTGAAGCCATTATAGATATATGTGTCGTGGCCAACAGCAAACCCTAACTCAACCTTGGGCGATCCACAGACTAACTGAAAGAGGCCAAGTTCAGAGAGCAAAGCTCACAGACCTTACGGCACTTTTAGAGTCAGCTTCACTAAACATCCAATCGCTGGGACACAAGAGCTCCAGGAGCTACGACCAGCATGGAGAGCGTGGCTGGGCGCACAAGCCTTCCGAGGAGAATCGGGCTGCCCTTCGCCTTGGCAACACTGCTCTCGGTCAGGTCCAGGTGTCTCTGGGAATCCCCCGAGACACGCAGGAGCCTGGCATCCCATCCTGTACGATCATGGGAAGCCATGACCGAGGGAGGGTGCCTGAAGTCTGCAGCCCACATCTACGCACGTCCACCGGCCCAACTCTAGCAGGGAGAGTATCAAAATTGTAAAGTAAACAAATCTTTTTCTTCATTCCCCTCTCACGCAGCACCTCCTCCTTCATCCTCAACCTGCCTTCCTGCTCTGTCCCCAAAGCTGCTAGGACACTGCAGGTCATTGTGAGCTTTATCTAGAAATCAAAGGTTAACGGTTGGGCTCCACACTTTGTCCCTTCCACCCCTCAGAGGGATTTGAATAGTACATTATACATTTGTCAGGAGCACAGAATGCGCAACACCCAGAGGGAATCCTGATGTAAACTACGGCCTCTGGGCGATAATGATTGTGACAATTTTGTCACTGTAATGAGGAATGTCAACAGTGGGGGATGTTGTGTGTGGAATGGGGGTGGGGACAGGGTGCATGTGGGAGTTCTCTGTACTTTCAGCTCAATTTTTCTGTGAACCTAAACCTTCTCTAGAAAAGAAAGTTTTTAAAATTTTTTTAAAGTTTAAAAAATGGGGGCATGGTGATTTGAGCTTTTTCCACACTCTTTGTTCAACATTTTCCAATGGGAAATCTGTCTTTCCCATCATGGGATATTTCTGGATAGGCAACTTCATAGACTCTGTAACTCATAAAATGAGACTGCAGTCTACCCACTGTGGGGAAGGAAGGAAGGAAGGAAGGAAGGAAGGAAGG
>VMDR010003311.1:0-73992 GCA_007922815.1 Macrotus californicus
TTGGAGAATAAGGGACTTTGCTAAATGCTTGCTAAGAGTCTTCTGAACTGGAGCCTGGAAGTCATTAATGGGCCAGAAAAATTCATCAGGGTCCTTACCATTTCTTTGCTCATATGTATGGTTTGGTGGGAGCAGTGTAATCGAGAATGTAATTAAACCTAGAATAATAGTAGTAAAAAGTTCAACTGAAAAATATAGTTGAGGGGCATGTAGATCTTTGGTCAATATGTAGGCAATTATTTCTTACACATCTTAGTGGAGTCTTTTCAGTTAGGTGCTGATTTAGAGTAAAAACCCGTTGAAGTTAGAATGCACTGCAGCTGTACGCTTCCACTGTATACACGTCTAATAACTTGAGCCCTCAATATAAAAGCCATCAGAGCTGAGCCCGTTGGGAGCGTGAGGACCATTTCTAATGCAGGTTGTACTTGAGTTTTGGGGAAGAGGTGGGAGAGCAGGATTTCAGACAGAAGGCAGTACATGTACAGAGACCCCAAGAAAAGAAAGCACTTTGGCCTTTTTTTTACCCCTTCCAGGAGCAGAAGGGAGGCTGATAAAAGTTGGGGTTCAGTGAGCTCAGGGGTGAATGAATGAGGCTGGAGAGCCAGTCAGGGACCAGATCACGTGGGATCTTTTAGAGCTTTGATGAGGAGTTTGGGTTTTGTCCTAAGTACAACGGAATGGTGTAGAAGGGTTTCAGCCGGGCAGTAGGAGGTCAGTTTGCTGCTGCTACATGGGAATTGGGCTGGCAGGGAATGAGGGGAGCTGAGCAGCCCGTCAGGAGGAGGCAGTGGGTAGGACCAACAGTGGAGACAGGAGTATACAGTCCCCTGGACATTTTGGATGGAGAGTGGATGCAGGGGGTTACGGGAAAGGGAGGGGTCAGGATGATTTGTCAGAGGACTACTTCTTGCCCAAATCTGACGGCCTTACAAAACATTTGGTGCTTTTGAGCATTCTCAGTGTCTGCTCTGAATGTGCACTCTGCCTTTCCCCCACTTTGGCTGCCTTTCCTGAGCCTTTTCTTCTTCTACCTCCCCCTTTCTCCATTTGTGAGTCATCTTTGTAGTTTACTTCTCTATTTTCATCTCTAGAATTTCTGTACCTTCTCTTCCTAAAAAAAAAAAAAACACTCTTCATTTCTCTCCCGTCACCTCTCTGCAGGTACACAGTACAAGCCTCTAGCCTTGACCGCTCTCTGCAGCTGCTTTCCAGAATTTCTGTTAATGTGCTACTTTCTGAAATATCTAAAACGCAGTTATTTGTTTCCTCACCTTAAATTGGCTTCCTCTCTTGACTTCCCTTTTTCTTTTTAATGGTTCCACTGTTTTCTGTCACCCAGACAGGATAACTTAGTAATCTTTGATTCATTATTTTTCTTTACTGCAATTTGTTATGTAAAATCCAGTATCATTCCCAAGTTGTCAGGGAAGAAACCAAAGTTCGGAAAGGTTGTCACCTGCTCAAGGTCACCCAGCTGGTCACTGGTGACACTACCGTGTAAGCCCAGGTCTGACACCAGAGCCCACACTCCCAGTCACTGTGCTATACTATAGGCCACAGAGCTTTGTGATAAGGATTTCCAAAGGACACCTAACCTCACTTTGTTCTTAAAATGTCAGATTTTCAGAGGTTGAGATCACTGCTATTAACAAGTCATACTAGCTGTCTGTTTTCCCTGTAACCACTGTGCATACTTTATCTCTTTTATTAGACAAAAAATAAATTTGTTAATTTGCTATACCAGGTTGTTCTCCTGTTTTTGAGGATGAGAGGAGTGGTAGGTGTACATTCTTCATTTTTATTTTCCCCTAATCAATATATGAAAGAGGCCATTTACCCATTGGCTTGCAGTTACTGAATTTCATTATTTAAAATAGCGTTGGCCATCAGGTAAATAAACCTTATTTTAAAATTTAATTTCTTTCGTCAGTAGTGAGGCTGAATTGCATGTTTATTAGTCACTATTTTGTGAATTACATTGATGATGATGATGATGATTTTTAAACAGCCCTGAGATAAAAAAAGACAGAAAAAGCTTGGTAAAGATGAAATAAAATGTGCCATCAGTCTTTTAAGTTCTGCATCAGAAATTGGATTGAGAATGTCTTATATATGACCTCTAAGTTTTAAAAGAAGTTTTACATTAATTCATCTTACTTTTACATCTGATCTTTATAAACTCTGGAAGTGGAAGGGCAGAGTCACCTGTTTATGGGGTATTGAGGCTCAGCCAGAGAATGTGGTGAGTCTGAGGGGGTACAGACACGGGTTTATTCATGTGGATGTAAGCCCGAGAACAGGGCTTTGTGGCCAATACCGCCAGACCTCTCTGTAGTGCTCCAGGATGTGGGTGAGGGCAGTAGCCCAGACACATAGACCTCAGTGACCCTTCGATTTTTGAGGACTGAGCCCAAAATGTTGGGTCCCTGTGACATCAATCTGGAGAGTCTTTGAGTCCATCTTGATAAGGTCTGTTATTTCATTGACCGGCATATATTAGTGGGACATCTCCTCTTTGCCTGGTTTTGTGGATACAGCAGTGAACCAGATGGATAGAGAAATCCTTGACCTCAGAGATTTTACATTTGGGGTCAAGTAGAGCCATCCTGGTGTTGGGGGGAGGCTCACCATTATTGACTTCCTCAAGTCTAGCACCTTTCTTTGCTTCCTGGTTCCTTGCTTTCTATGGTTTTTAGACCACCTCTGACCTCTTCTTTATCTTCAGTGTTCTGCTACTAAATTGAACAGCTTATGGTGATGAGGGGTCTTCTGTTATTCTTGGTTTCACCATTTCCTGTTTGCAACTCTGAATCCTATCCTAAGTTTGACTGTCAAGGGCTGAACCTCGGGCCACCAGTGTTCTTCTGCGAGAACTTTCTTCTGTCCCCTTTCTGTCTTGTCATGGTAGCTCCCTGTTGGAGCACTGGCCACTTTAACACCTTGGATGGTGAAACAGGTATAGAGTAAATATGAGCTCACTGTGTGTAATGGGGTTACTATTCCCCAGGAAGTTTGGTTTACCAGGGGCTTGTATTTGCACTTGTAGTTCCTCAAGTCACAGCCCTGGTCTGGGAATCCTGCCTTTAAACATGGCCACTGTGTTAGGCTTCTCCAGAGAAACTGAACCAGTAGGACATATTCCTATATGTATGCGTATGAATTGAGATTTATTGTAAGGGATTTGTTCCTGTGAGTGTGGTGGCTGAGAAGTCTTATGATTAGTTAATTTGCCATCTACAAGCTGGAGACACCAGAAAGCCAGTGGTGTATATTCCACAGAGTCCAAAGGCCAAGAACCAGGAGCATTGGTGGCATAAGTCCTCGTCCAGGGGCAGGAAAGACCGATGTCTCAGCTCAAACAGGCAGAGAGGAAGAATTCAAATTTCTTTTGTATTTTTGTTTTATTTGGGTCTTCACCAGATGGGATGATGCCCACCCATACAGTGGAGGGCCACCTGCTTTGGTCAGTGTACCAACTGAAGTGTGAATCTCTGCTGGAAACACCTCTCAAACACACCTGGAAACCAGATTTAACCAGTATCTAGGCATCCTGTGGTCCAGTCAAGTTTGACACACAAAATAAACCTTCACAGCCACGTTCTCTTACACCTCTACCATTCCTGATAATTGGGAATCATTCATTTTGTTTTGGCTTTAACTACTTTTTTTGATCATACAAGTAATTTGTGCTGAGTGAAGACTATTTGGAAAACAGAGGTGTAAAGAACATACAGAGAACCATTGGTTAAGACTTGGGGACTTACTGCTGTGTGTGGACTCACATGTCTTTCTCTTGCTTTCAGTGATTTTCACACACTGATTGTGTGTCTTAATTTGTGTGATAACCCCGTCCCTCCTTGAACATGGGTAGTTTGGGGGAGGTCCAAACCGCGTCAGTCTGTCCCAAGAGGCTTGGATTGTGTTGATTGTGCTGTCTACAGTCTTGGTAAAAGTTGACCTTGCCCCTGAGGAAGCAAGACACCTAGAGGCAGACCTCAGTACCCAGCCCGCACACTCCTTTTCTGACTACCACTTCGGAAGTTTGCTCTGTTTCCTTCTTCCTGTTGGCTGTGTGCTCCTCAGGGTAGCACTGCTGTCACCCTGCCCTTCTGTTGGGGAAACTTCCCTTCCCCAGGAGCTCTCCACAAAGCCTTTTTTAAAAAAAAATTTTATTCCTCATGTCTCCTCTAGCATGACAACAGGATCAAGATATTGTGATTACTCACGTCCATTATGTGAGGGCATTGTAAGGAAAGAGTCTTGTGGCCCAGCTGTGGCCAAGGCAGTTTTTGTTCGTATGGCAAGACCACCTGTTGTGATGGTTTACAGAGAGCTGGCTCCAGATTCAAATCCTGTGTTGACCATTTCACCAGTGTGCCCTGTCTGTCTTTTCTGTGCTCGTCTGTAAAATGCAGTAACAGATGCTTTCCTACTCGGGTCCAGTGAAGATTGAATGAACTAATACAGGCATGGGAAGTGCTAAATAAATAGCGGATGGTTATTGCACATGCTTACCATTTGGAAGCACTGGGGTTGACAGAATTTTCTAGTCAGTGATGAGTGTTTCCATTTCTTCATGGTGTGTGTAGTTCATCATGTGAAAATGGGCTCAGGCCCTGCCTGCTGCAGTTTTTCTCAGGGACTGGTTTCTGTCTTTAGGGGCTTTTTGTGGAATATTATGTGTTAATATAGGAGAGTCTTAAAAAATGTGTTTTGCATTTGCTGGCCTGGTACTTGAGTTGTCTCTCATGGCATCTGCTGACCTCATACGTCACGGCTCCTACCAGGGAAAGTGGCTCTGGTCACAGCTCCCGCTGAGCAGAAAGCACTCGGAGAACCACGTGACATCTGTCCTGTTCCTGAGCTGGCTGACTTGATTGATTGGGGTGGGCCCTATGACAGCTACTTCTGTCATGGCCTTCTGTGAGAAGAAAATGAGCTGGGCCAGTTTGATTCTCTTGAAAACTTTAATTTGGGAAATAAGAAGGGGGAAAGCAGCGGGAGCTGAAGTTGAAAGAATGTCATAAACTAATGTGAGGACGATGAGAGGACCCACCAGACAATGGCAGGGCAGCAGCAGTTCCCACAGCGAGAAGTCATACAGTACAGACGAGGAAGAGCAGTTGCACGAGATTAAACACTCAGTGAGGACCAAGTTATGTTAAGAGCAGGGGTCAGGAAAGAAGATCCTAGGGGTTGGCTGTAAAGCAGGTTCACATTGTATTCTGGGCTCTTTGCAATTGGATTTTCATGGCTTGAGTCTTTATTCCTTGTGTTCAATAGGCCCTAATTTGTATAGGTCATATGGTACAGTTGACCCTTGAATGTTGGGTTTGAATAAACAGGTCAATAAGTAATGTATCACACTGTAAATATATTCTCTCTTCCTTATGATTTTGTTAGTAGCATTTTTTCCCCTACTTTACTTTATTGTAAGAATGCAGTATATAATACATACAACACAAAATATGTTTATCGATGTTATGTTATTGGTAAGGCTTCTGGTCATCAGTAGGCTATTGATAGTTAAGTTTTGGGGGATCCAAAAGCTATGGGGGTTTTCAGTTGCGTGGAGGGAGGGGTTGGCGTCCCTTACCCCACATTGTTTAAGGACCAACTGTCCTTATTCCCATCTAAGGATTCCCATGTTTTGTTCCTAGTGCGTTGACTGTTTCCTCTGTAAGTTACAGTGATTTAAACCCACTTTTAGGATGCTATTCAAGCCCTCCCATTCCATGCTATGTTTTCCTGATGACTTTAATGTTTATTATTATTTTTTTTATTTTAAGTTCGTCCTCCTTGAATTTCTCTGGAGTTTGAAATCTGGACCCCTCAGTTCCTGTGCACTATGTGATGGTGGTCCCTCTCGGATGGAGGTCTCGAACTCTGTAGGGCAGCCATCCCATCCTCTTGGAACTTTTTAGTGCACACTGGGCTGTGCCGCCTGAGTGGTGATGCAAGTTATTGGTCATTTCCAGGGGCATTTCTCTGACCTCTGTGACCCTGGTTTAATTTGGGCCACCAAAGGGGAGGCGGCGTTAGCCCGTCCTTCGTCCTTGTCCTTCGAGTGAGTCTTGTTTTACCCTCTTAAACATTTGTTTTCAAGAGAATAAACATTAAAGCATTTGAGAGAAATGGGGTAGTTATTTAGTATCTCAGTTTTGTTGGACAAGTAAGTTTCTTGTTCTGTCAGAAAGCTGGAGAAGCTCACATGCATAAGCCAGAATAACACCTGACATCTGAATCCCTGCTAATGTTTATTTGGGGCCTCAGGTGTATATTGTGGTTAACAAGGTAGCTTGTTTGGACATTGTCCCTGATTGTGGTTTTCTTTTTCTTTTTCTCTCCCCTTTCTTGAAGACATTTTGGAAACCACTTTGTCAAGTTACTCTGTTCAATAGCAAAATGTGTGAAGAGCATAGTGTTTTGTCATTGAACTTAAATCCCTGATCTGGGAAGGCAGTGAGACATAATAGAATAATGAACAGTGCTGTACCCTTTCCTAGACCACATTTTGTGGCATTGGAGTCATCTCTTTTTCTGTGTATATACATTTCCCAAGTGTGTGTGGCTCAGGCTGGCCTGTGGGGGCAGTTCTGGGGTCAGCTGCCTATTCCTATTCATTCTGCCCTGTGAACTTCGGGTAAGGTCACTTGGGTAAGGTCATGTGCTACAAAACCTCCCAGTGTTTGAAGTGGGGACTCTGGGTCAAGCAGACTGCTTCAGAAAGTGAGAGGTTGGTTGCCTGTTAGTTAGATGTGACACTGATTATTTTTAGTTTAGTTGGAAATTTCAGTACGTTCTGTGTGTGGCTTGCCCAAAGCCGCAATACCTGGGTATGGCAGAGACAGTATGGGGACCTAGGCCTGCAGGGTTACAGCACCTTTCTTGTGTTCATGAACCACGCTGCCTCTAGTTCATTGTTCCTTTGGTTTCTCATCTGTAAAGTTGGACCCTTAGACTAAATTGTCTCTAAGAATACGTTCCCTGCTCAAGTTCTTTAACTGAGGCTGTGACTTGATATCCAGATGCCTCCAGGGGTCAGGAAGATACTTTAACTGAGGCCAATGACAACAGGGAATGGTGGACTAGCGGTAACCAGAGGGTTCAAGAGACTGAAACTAGAATTTCAATGAAAGGAGTGGCTAAATGAGTAAGTCTGTAGTGCCACCAGCTTTTGGCACTCAGATTTAGGCACTTCCCTGTACATGTCAAGCCATCCTAATTTTCAGCATGCGGTCTTGGCCGTCTACCGTTTGACAGTCTATCAGCCATTCTGGTTTTCTGTGAAGTGTAATTAAGAAGGTGCAGGGTGAGAGTGTGTTGGTCTGGACATACTTTTTCATACTTAAGTGCTTCCACTATCCCCAAACGCGACACACACACACACACACACACACACACACACACACACACACACACACACACACACACACACACACACGTCCTTTGCAGCTGTTCTCTGGGATGTGCCATCCACCTGCTGGACCATGTATTCCTCACTCACAGGTGCACCTGTTACTGTCTTTCTGTGCCTCCCAGGGTTACACTGAAACTAGGATTCTGTACGAAACCTGGATTCTGGTTAAAGCTCTCCTTGAACTAGGGGTGTGCCATGGAGCTAGTTGTCTGAAGCTGTGCTTTTACATCCCAACTGTAGAGTGAAGGTGAGGGGCTCTGTCACTGGTTTTCAGGTTTCGTTCTGCAGGGTGCTGTCTCTCTGGGGACCAGTCTGTGGGAGACGGGGACCTGCTGAGTGGAGTTCTTCCTCCTTCCTCTGCCTGAGCAGCTTTGGAGATCCCTTGGTTGTACTACCCACCAGTTGTGCGATCTCAGCCAAGTTGCTTCACCTGTGTGTGTGTGTGTGTGTGAGAGAGAGAGATACTTAAATGAATCCATAAATGTAACTACACCTGACGTTACAAGGTATGGTAGGTTCAAAAGTGGCCCCTCAGACATGTCCCTTTCTAATTCCCTGAACCTGTATGTTATTTTACATGGCAAAAGGGACTCTGCCTATGGGATTAAACTAAGGACCTTGAGATGCTGGGGGTATCCTGGGTCATCCTGGTGGGCCCATTGAAATCACAGTTGTCCTCAAAGGAGTCAGAGAAAGAGAAGTGTTGCAGAAGTTGCAGTTAGGAGATTGGTGACTGGGGACTGTGGGCTGAGGAATCGGGGCCTTCTTTAGGTGTGGAAAAGGCAAGGGAAAGGATTATGCCCTAGAGCCTGCAGAAGGAACACAGCCCTGTGAGACCCCATTTGGACTCCTGACCTCTAGAAATATAAGATAATAAATTTGTGTCACTTTAAACCACTAAGTTCATGGAAGTTAGTTCCAGCAGCAGTAGGGGACTAATATGTAAGTGTTAGCTGTGTTTTCCGTTCTCACAGTGAATAAGATTTTCTTTGAACAAAGATCTGTTCAGGGATCTGTGGCCAAAGACAGTTTGAAAACCAGTGGGCCAGCTGAGTGCCTGCCTTTTTACCCTCTGGCCTGTGTGGCAGGTGCTCTCTGTACCCAGAAGCCAGCCCGAGAGTAGGCTCCACCTTTGCTGAGTGTGTGCAGTGCACCTGGAAGCTGGATAAAGGATAATGAAGGCTGGGTGGTGGTCTCCGCTGTGGACCTCCTTGTGGGACTGTGCGCAGCTCCCAGCTCACTCACTTCGGGAGACTTCTTTATGATTCATTGGCTGTGTTAGTACGCAGGATCTGGCTGGCTGTGATGTGCCGTGTTGGTTTTCGAGCCCTGCGCTCCATCCAGGTTTGTGCATTTGTCTGGGGGTGCTTGGATCTCTGTGGACTCAGCTCAGTTTCCTTTTACCGCATAAATTCATCAATTCAAGTCATCCTAGTGACATTAGACTGTGTTTTTTCCATGATTAAGAAGAACTCAGTACACAAACACCCCAGTTGGGCTGGATTTGGGAGTTTGGGCCAGGAATGCCGTAACCTAACAGTTCCAGAGACCGAGCTGGCCCATGAGCTGCGCCCAGAACAGCCTGTGATTTGCCCTTCAGGCCTTGACTAGCCCAGCAATGCATTTTGGGCTTGTGAGATGTTTGCACAGCTTTTTATGTCTACAGAGTGAGTTATTTACTTTCTTTTTTTTACGCATACAGAGAGGCCATAATGCTGTTCTTGTGTAAAGTGCAGCTGCTGTGTTTGTAAATGTGGAAAACATGGAGCAAAAATGTGAAGCTGGTCTGCAGTCCTAGAGGAATTTTGTTCCCCTTCCAAGGCACTTGGATTAACATCAGCATTGTTTCCTTGGCATGAATCTGGCCTGAAGGTTATTAAGTTTTTAGAGCCCATACCCTGCTTTTCTCTAAATAAAGCATTGAGGAATTCTGCGACGTGTTTTGATGTGCAGAATGGTGGCAGAGGTTCCCTTGGCAGAGCTTTCGCATAGCTGATAATCTAGTGACTTAGGTCTCTGCATGCAAAGGAATGTGAGCTTCTAGGTGCAGTTTGCCCAGTTTAGAAAAGGCTTCAGAATCTAGGATGGCGTGTGAAGAATCCTGTACTTTAAATTTAACGTGCAAGAAAGGCTCAGTTATTTGCTATCTCGTTTTTCCCGTGCAAGCCCAGAATTCAAGAACATTTCCTCGAATGTCCCCATTACTGCTTTGGTTGATGGGGTGGGAGGTTGCAGGAGATGACAACCTTATTAGCCAGGTCAGGCTCGTAACTTCAGTCAGGGGCTATAGCACACCCAGGGGGCTGCTGAGAAGTTCAGTTCGAGCAGAGCAACCCGAGTAAAGAGGTATCCCATTCACCGCCAAATGCCTCTGTGTGATAGTTCACGGTCTTAATTGAAAACTGTTAATAGGTGGCTGTGCTATGAGAAATAATTTCCTGGTGCAGAGTCGTCGAGGGTGAGCAGTGGCAGCTCGGCCAGTGTCTGGAGGCTCTCCAGATCTGGATTACAGCTGGGCGTGGATCTTTCCATGTGGCGTCTTCCATGTCAAACTCAGCAGGTCTCGATTATAATTCCTCATGTCTCAAACTGCGCCTAACCCTGCAGAGGCCTTGCTTGTGGTTTTCTCTCCCATTTGTCTATGGATTGAGGATCTAAAAATGCCAGTGTGGGAGATTTTGAAGTGGCCAGCTCATTTGAAGAGTGCAGATTGCATTAAATCTTTCAAGTTAGCTGTGCTTTTTGTATAGACTCCGGCTTGGCCGTGTCCACCACCTGGTGTCATGTCAGCTTTGAAGGTGTTTCAAGAGAGCAGAGTGCTTCAGAGTACTCAGGAATTAGTGGGCAGGAGAGGATGGGGGTGGGGCATGGAGACCCACGTGTGTGAATTTTCCATTTGGTTGGAATTCTGCATTTGAACCATGCAGGTAAGTAGCTGACCTCTGGGTAAAGGACCTGGGAATGATGTGCAATCTCTTGAAAGTTGGAATGATGTAACAGAGAGGACGTTTGTGGAAGCTTGAGAAAACAGTGGAGATCCTTTGCCTCCAGCACTTATTACCAGCAGTTTAAAAAGTCTATGACCTTGACCAAGTCACTAATCTACCTCTGAACCTACTTAAGATAGGAAGCACCAACACCTACCTGCAAGCTGATTATAAAGAGTAAATGACACAATATTCAAGTAAGTGATATAATGATATAAATTACCTATAAAAGTAAATGATATAATACAAATGATTGGAGTAAACATTCAATAAAGGGTGTTCCGTCCAGTGCCCCCTGCCCTTCTTTCCCTAGTAGAGGGATATTACCAGCCTTTGGAACTAGCGAATTAAGACTGGATGAGTTCATGTGCAATGATATTGGGCAAAACATTGTCCTTTGCACAAAGCAACTTTATGCTATTTCATACACTCTACTAAATCTAGTAAGCTGTCTTATGATTTTATGTTACGTTGAGAAAGGCAGAAGATACCTGTGAAAATGTAAACTACATGGGACTTCTCCCATTGAAAATGTGCTAAGTAATGGAAAGGTGATAAATTTGTGATTATTAAAAGGAAGGGAGTTTGACATAGTCAAATTTTTAAACAATAAAAATTTTGCATAATGAACTCTAATAACACCAGAAGGAAGTCAACAAAGAGAAAGAGCAAGGAAAATGGTTACATTCTGAAATAAATTGATGTGACTACAATACTTAGTGTAGAAGTTAGATGAAAGCATGCTTCTTACAGAGAAGAAATATATCATAATAGCTGTACAATTGAACCCAAATTTAATTTGCTGTGTTATAAACATTTTAACTGACAGAATTAGGAATTACGAAATAAATGTTGAAAACTGCTGTATTTAAGTTTTAACTTTCTGTAGAGCATCGAATGTTGATCGTAGAACCAAGGTCTTTAAAGTGTCCTGACTGGGTATTTTGGATAAAATGCTCAAAGGAAGCAGCTCCAGAGGGAAAATATAATTTATACCAGCATTGGTAATCATATACATATACACAAGCACACACACACACATATAGTGTAAGTAAATATAAACATACATAAACATAAATATATGTATATATACACACATATAAACAAAAATGGAACCAGCTTCATGCACCTGTTGAAAACATAACTATACTTGAACAGCAACAACAAAAATTACATTAAAAAATAAAGAACTGGCAAAGCAAACAGCAAAATAGAATAATACAAAGTTATTAAAAATATTATTAAACCCACATTTGGAAATAGGTGCCTGACATAAGTTAAAACAGAAGAATCCTACTGTGGGCCCTGTGTCAGGGACATGGGGAAGCAGCAGGCTGTTGGTGGCTGCCTCAGGGACACGATATTCTAGAGGGGGAGAGTAGAAGCCATGAGTAAACGTTGGCTAAATAAGGTAATGTTAGGTAATAAATGCTACGAAGAAAATAAAGTGGCCAAGGAATAGAGGGGCCTTAGGGCAGAGAGGTGACTTTATTTTCGAGAGGATGATGAGAGGAGGGGGTTCTTGGCTGAGCTGTAGGTGTCGAGAAGGACCCACCTAGTGACAGCGGGGGTGGGGAGGGAGCCACCAGTTCAAGGGCTCTCAGACTGGAATGACTTTGGCCTGTGTGAACCAAGAACAGGCCAATGTGGCTAGACCTTAGAGAATAATTGTGTGGTTGCTTAGATTACAATAGAAACTGAGTTCTTTTTGAATGGCCTAAGTAGCTAGGCTCTACTTTTCTGTGATTTAAACATTTCTCTATTGTAATTCTGAAAACTGTAGCAAAAATACAGAAGTATAGGAAATAAATGGACATTTTAAAGAAGATTAATAAAGCAAGTAATCACCGTCAGTTATGAACTAAAATACTCCTACTGCCCTTGTAGCTTCGGGACGGCATTGCTGTCCCTGGTCCCCAGTGTGAAACATCGTGTGGCTTTTGAGACAGCGAGCCACTTGCTGTTCTGTGACTTAGTGACCCACATTTGTGACCCAGACATATAGTGCAGTGTGGCTTGTCTTGAATTTCATATAAAAGAACTAGACGGTGTGTGTTCTTCTGTGGCTTCTTTCTCTCCAAACTGAGGTTCATCTGTGTCATTCTGTGAATTTTTAGTTTGTTTTTACTCTACAGTGTGTGACTATAGTATAACTTAGCCACTTGTTCTGTTGACTGGTATGGTTTTTTCCCGTGTTTGGCTGTTGTTATGATCGAGTCTGTGGACTTTCTAGTCTACAAAGTGCACGTGCATCAGAGTTTGTCTTGGGAATTTACTTAGGAGAACAAAGTCTGGGTTGCAGGATATCAGTAGATTTGCTAGACAGTGCTGGACTCCTTAACAAGTAATCGTACCCATTTTTACTCTCCCCAGCCATGTCCGAGGCTTTCTGTTGTTGCACGTACAGGATCCCACCAACACTTGAGGTTGCCAGACTTAGTAATTTTTGCCAGTCTGATGGGTGTGTCGATGTATCTTGTGGTTTCATTTTTTCACTTTTATTATCACTGAGTTTGAGCATCTTTTGATGTGGTTATAGGCCATGTGGATCTCCTTCACTTGCTTTTCTGAGGGGCCGATTCAAGTGTTTTTTCCAGTTTTTTCTTAGGGTTCTGCCTTACCTCATTGTATAGTAGCTATTTATACTTTCTCCGTGTTTGCTTATCTTCCCTTTTTAAAGTATTTATTTATTTAACATTTAATTATTTTTAGAGAGACGGGAAGGGAGAGAGAAAGTGAGGGAGAGAAACATCCCATGACAGAGAAACACTGGTGGGTTGCTTCTCGCACACACCCACCAGGGACCTGGCCCACATCCCAGGCATGTGCCCTGACTGGGAATCGAACCAGTGACCTTTCACTTTGTGGGACAATGCCCAACCAACTGAGCCACACTGACCAGGGCCCTTTTTATGTCTTTAAATATTTAAAACTTTAACAGTACAGTCTTGTCTTGACTGCCTCCTACCTGTGCAGGGAAGCTCTGCTTCTGCTGGTTGGCCATCTGACCGATGGGACCAATAACAGGGTGCCTAAGTCACAAGTCTTTCACCAACCAGCAGGTTTGCTTGCACTTGTTTACACGGAGTCAGGCAAAGGTGTATAAAACTTCTTCAGGTGGAGGCTGTGAATGAGCAGAGTGGAACATTCTCTACGTTCCGTTGGCCACAAGCCCTGTCTGGATTCAAGGGGTAGGAAAATGGACTCTGCCTCTGGCTGGGAGAGCTGCAGAGTCTGCAGGAAAAGAGGAGTGCCCAGGGCAGGACAGAGAGTCGTGACATGTGAGCAATCCGCCTCGTTCTCATTGCATCTGCGCTTGTCTTCCATGCTCCAAGGGTAAGAAACTGTGGTCCCTGAGCATCTTCTCAGAGTTTTGAGGTTTTGCCTTTTACCCCGAGGTCTTTCAGTGTGCTTTTTAAAAAGTTATATTTTAAAGAGAAAAAGAATTTGAGAGCAACAAGATAAACAAGAATTAGAGCAAGAATGAAGTTTCAGAAGCCATGCCAGTGGGGGATGTTGATGGGGGGAGGCTGTGCATGTGTGGGGGCTGGGGGTCACTTCTGCCCAACTTAGCTGTGAATCTAAAACTACTCCCAGAAACCATCTATTATGAAAAATTTAAAACTCAAAACCAAATCATGGCAGTAGATGAAAGGGCTGGTGAGCATTATCAGAGTTTAAGACGTGCTAGAGAAAGCAGCTTGTCCAGGAGGGCGGGGGGAGCCATTGTACATAATTTGGGGGTAAAGAGGAGGTTACAGAATATCAAGTAGCACTTTATAATGTAAAAGTAAAGACTCTTCCTTTCGTTTCTTGTCAGTGAGCTATAGTCCAATGAAGAAAACAGAGAACAAACACTTTTACTGTCCTACCGTCTTATTGAAACATCCCTCAGAGTTTTACGCTGTTAACATTCACTTTCTTGTCCATGTTTATTTTTGGCAAGAGAGTATTCCAGTCAGCAGTTATGGATTGCGTTTGATGTTTTCTGCTTTTCAGTTTGCTTGACGTGAAATTTCATTTGAACACGGTCTGCCTGTACTCACTGTTCCGAGGCCAGAGCCGTAAGCAGTGCGGGAGTCAGGGAGCAGCTTCCTGGGAGGTGGGTTAGGCCAGAGGCAGGCTGGTACCTTGGCCGGGCCTGGGTTTTGCATGGATGGCCCAGGGACAGAATCAAGCCTTTGCTGTTGGAGTAGCTTTGCAACTTTGTGCAAATTATTTAACATCTCTGAGCTTTAACTCTCCGTTGTAAGATGGAGATAATCTTTATTTTACTCATCTTTTAAGAGTATTAAATGGAATAGAAAAAGTATTACCTGCCAAGGAATGTGGCCCATAAAAAACCCTGTATTAGAAGTAGGTTTTCAACTATTTATGGTCTTCCATAAAAAAAGATGAGGACCTCTATATAAGTCTTTTCCAGAATGAATTCTTCCTAACATTTATGCCGGGCCTTTAGTTACCTCCCGGTTGTTGTTTTTGATGAAAACTCTTTCTGCATCTTCTGGGTTCTCTGCCTGGAGTTTGACAACCAGTTAAGGGCATCTGCTTGGCTGACGCCAGGCTTTTGACACCCTTATTGTGTGTGTGTATTTAAAAAATTTTTTTTTCATTTATAGTTTACATTCAATATTACCATATTTTCTGTGTATAATGTACACTTTTTGCTCAAACATTTGAGGGACAAATAAGGGTGTGCATTATATACGGGTATAATGACCACATACCATAGGTATAACAATCCCATGTATAATGTGCACAGAAATCGTGGGTGCACATTGTACATGACAATATATGGTATTTTTGTATTAGTTTCAGGTGTATTGCACAGCGGTTAGACAATCATATACTTTTTCAAAGTGTTTTCTCCAATGTTTCCAGTACCCACCTGGCACCATAGCTAGTTATTGCAGTACTAGTGACCGTATCTCTGCACCTTACAACCCTGTGACTGTTTTGTAACTGCCAATCTTTACTTGTGACCCTTATATTTGAAACTGTGGCAGCCAGCCAGATCTCACCGAGCCCTGGAAGACACTATCCAGGTGGGGTGTGTTTACAGCCTGAAGAAATCGGTCAAGCTCTTACCTGATGAAGCAGAGAAAGGGAAAGTGCCTTAGGGAGCAAGATGAAGCTGTGAGATCTCTGAGGAAGAGGCTGGGGAGGCAATAAACATTTCTCCAGCACCTGCCCACCGCCACGGTGGAGAGTCGAAGACAGGCCTGAGAGGGCACCAGGTAGCGGGTGGGGTGATGGGCCCTGTGGTGCAGGAGTCGGGCGGGGCCTCTTCGCAGATCGAGGGGAGGAGAGCTCTGCCGCGGTGGTGCCGGTAGGAGGAGTAATTGTCGTCTCAGCCTGGCCTTGCAGCGAGGACCCAGGTCGTGATCACGTCTTTCTCTCCAGGTCTCTCGGCAGCCCAGCGGAAGTTCGCCCACTCTCTCAGAGACTTCAAATTCGAGTTCATCGGCGACGCGGAGACCGACGACGAGCGCTGCATAGGTGCGTGACGGTGAGGTTGGGTGTGCTCCCCTTCGCTCTGCCCGCCAGGTAATCCTTCCTCTCTTTTCACAGATGCTTCCTTGCGTGAATTTTCTAATTTTTTGAAGAACCTGGAAGAACAGAGAGAAATCATGGTGAGTCGTGGGATGTGGATGAGTAAGTCTGGCTCAAAGTGGGGACAACCCGGGTTTACCCGCTGGTTCTGGAGGAGCTTTGATGCGCAAATCCGCAGCGGGCTGGTGCAGAGAGCTCTGGGTGAGGGTTGCGGAGGTCGGAGTTTTAGTTCCGCCGTGGGGCTGGCCGTGGCCAGATCTTGGACGGGCTGCTGGACCGCTAGACCTGCTTCTTTATCTGTAAGGTAGTGGGTTGGACTTATCAGGGCCCCTGGGATTTTGTAAGAGGTAGAGCATTTTCATTTAAATTGTGTCTCATGCGGAACATTAATGTAGCAAAAAGGTGAAAGCAGAAAAGTGTATGTGGAGGCACAGGGAGGGCAGGGCGATGTTAAATCTGTAGATTTTGAGGCTGTGTGGAGAGGGAGAGAACTCAGGCCTGGAAGTCTGAAATCTCGCTTTGCCTGGAGGTCCATGGTCCTAACAGTAATAAGAGCTACACTTCATTGGCTCTTCTCCACGTGTTTGATGCTGTGCTGAGTGCGTCCAGCGGATGGTCTTACTTACATCAGCAGTGCATTTTGAGTGTATTAAATGGCCCTTGCCTACCTTCCTTTCAAGCTTGCATTCACCTCTTACTGACTGATGCTCATTCGTCCCACAGGGATTCACAGTAGAATTGGAACTGGATTATGACACACAGTCTATTGTCACCTGTTTTTTCAGGCTTTAAGAAAAGGACACTAGCTTTTTTCATGTTCTTGAGAATGAGTACCACCTAGAATTATGTTGAAGTGTAAGTGTCTGAATGTGTTCAGACATGTGTGATGGTGGTAATGATATTGAACGTGGTAGCTAAGGCAGTTAACCTTTACTCTGTGCCCAGTACTGGTCTAAGCTGTTGAACGAATATTAAGCCATTTAATTTTCACATCAATTCTATGAGACAGACTGTTACCTTCTTCCCTCCTTCCTTCTTCCTTCTTTTTAATTTTCACTGGAGGATATGTTACTGACTCGAGAGAGAGAAAGGGAAAGAGAAAGAAACATTGATGTGAGAGAGAAACATCAATTGGTTGCCTCCTGTATGCACCCCAACTAGGTATGGGTATTGAACCCACAACCTAGGTAAGTGCCTTGACTGGGAATCGAACCGACAAACTTCTGGTGTACAGGATGGTGTTCCAGCCAACTGAGCCACCTGGCCAGGGCACCACCCACCTTCTTAGCCAGCTTTCTCAATGTTATTGTAATTTCATGGGTGGTAGCTGGTGGGATTTCTTTCCGGTAGAGTTGAATAGGGGAAGAATTGGGAGAGGGGGGCACAGATTTTGATTTAAAAGTGATAGGGACATCAGATCCCTAAAAGCCCTAATATAATTTGCACTGTACCCTAAATTCTGAGATAATTTGTATATATTGAAAATACTGCAGAGGGCATGTGAAGGCACTACGGTCCTGTTAGGTTTTTCTGGCACAAACCGACATGTTCAGCCATTATTCATGTGATCCTTTCGTCACTGGTTTTTCAGCTGAGTGATAGTAGATGGCAGTAGTGCTGTGCCGTCAGCTTCCTGCTACATGAAGTGGGTGTGAGTGTGTGGGTGGTGGTGCAAGTGCATGTCCTAAGCTTTTGTTAATAGTGTCGACTGTTGTCTGAGCCGTCTGTGATGTTTAGTGTACTTTCTCAGGATCCTGAGCATTCAGCAAATATGTATTGGATCACCTTCGAATCTGAGCACAGAGGCAAACAAAGCCAAGTCCCAGCCCTCAGGGAGGTTACATTCTAGAAAGGGGAGGTGATAATAAAAACAAACAAACAAACAAAAAGCACATATTACATTGTCAAGTAGTGGTAAACATTACAAAATTTAATAAAGAAGAGTAAGTGGCCAGAGAGTGGGGTGGAGTACTTCTATAGCCAGAGGGGTGAGGGAAGGCCGTTCCACAGAGAGCTGCGTGAGGCGTCCTGGTATCTGGGGAAAGAGAGTTCTGGTTAAATTGGCACTGGGTCTCAGCTCTGCAGAATTACCATGTGATCACTGTCTTGATACTCTGTCTTCGTTTTCTCTTCCTTGAATTGAATTGGCTAGCTCAAAAAACTGGAATGTCTTCTTAGCTCCAGGCTGTAGATGGCATGGTTCTCAGAGCTGTTGTGAAGCTGACTTATTGATTTAATCTTATCCATCTTAGTTGGAGGCTGGTTTTCAGTGCAGGACGGAAGAATTTGATGTTGTCTGTATAAGGCCATGAACTTCAGAGAGGAATGGGAGTGTCTCTAATAACTCTTTTGTGGGAACAGCAACAACACCTGCCGGATAGCAGGAAACTAAAAGCCAGAAAGCCATGGGTGCAGCTGTGACCAACCATAGAATTACCAGGACATCTAATGCTTCTTTATTTTTTTTTTTTACTTTTTTGTTTGGAAACTTTTGAGCCTGTACAAAAGTAGAGGGGAAATACATAATTAAACTACACACACTCTCATCACCCAGCTTCGATAACCGTTGCCACACAGCCAGTCTCGTTTCTTCTACGCCCGTTACTACCCCCCGTTATTTTGACAGAAAGCCCAGTGTTATCCATAAACACCTTAGGATGTAGCTCTGGAAGATGACTCTTTTGTACCAGTGTCCTCGTCACGCCTAAAAACCAAGAACAATTCCTTAATATACGAAGAATTAGGTCATATTCAGATTTTTCTGATGTTCATTCACATTTTGTCGTTCCTATCCCCTTCGCCAGTGACAATTGGTTTGTTTGAACCTGGATCCAAACACGATACACTGGATTGATGAGTTCTTAAGTCTCTTTTAATCTATAGGATTTTTTCTCTTTGTCCCCGCACCCCCTTGGTAAGAGTTCCTGATGCTTTTCTGTGAGCTTTAATGGACCTTTATGACACTTGCTTTCTGCATTGTCAGTTACAATAATGAAATTTATAAAAGTTAAAAAGTTTGGCACTTAACCCATATTTGGGTGTTTCTGTCTAATCTTGATAGTCAGTGATCACTTTTTTTAAGCATGTAAATCGCATGGAATCATTCTGTCTACCTTTTCTCCTTCAAATAGCTTTGTGTACTTACAGAAGAAATCTTGAGTGCTTTACTAGAGACCAGTCTTAAACTTTTGAATAAGAAAGGATACCTCTCTCAAGAAGTGTCCAGTGTGGTTCTGGAGAGTAAATGGTAAAGAGAAGAATTAAGAACCATTAGATTCAGCGCAGTAGCCGAGGCGGAGGGTGCGGCTGCGTGGAGTGGGGAGTGGCTGTGTTTGTCTTCTTGGGGGGACTGGTGGAAAAAGTGGTGTTTGAGCTGGGGTTCAGGGGCCCAGATGCCCAGGAGGCTTTGTGTGCTTTCACAAGCTCATCCGCCCCCAGCATAGTGACGAGGTGATAAGGTTGATCTTCCAGTTGCTGGATGCCAGTGCATTCTGAGAAAGACTCTTATTTTACTTCAGATATTATAAACCAGCAGCATGTTGAAAACCACATTTTTAAAAAAGGAAAGCAAAATGACAGCTGTAAATCAAGGCAGAAATATTCCAAGATGGGTTCCAGGAATTTAGGAAAATCTTAGTGGTCACTGAATCTCCAAAAGCAATCAATATGTTCTGAAGTCCTAAATTAAATGATGGTGGAGTATAATAATTGTATGTTTGTAAGTAAGACTGAATCATCAAAATGTTTAAAAAAACATGTGTTTTAGAAGGCAAAGACCAATGCCAAATATTTTCAAAAAGCAGTCTGTTTCCTAAATTAATGTTAAAATAGGATTTGGGGTGGTAAGGGATCAAGTCACCTGGAAGCTCAATGATCCAGGAACAAATTCTTCCTTGTTGGTTTTGAGCCCCCAGGTATGTGTATCTTGACATGCCTAATCTGTGCACTGAACAGGATGTGTGCATACACACACACATGCACACACACCTTCATTCCAACAAATGCTGTCGGGTGCCTGCTCCTCGCCAAGCACTTTGCCAAATGCTGTGAAGGCCAGTGCATGGTTCCTACCCTTCAGTAGTTAGCTGTCCACTGGGGGCAATGGCCAAAAGCATGGCATTTTGGCCTGCTGTGTGGTGACAGGGCAGGCCTTCTGGAGCCACCGATCCTGAGCTGAGTTTACAAGTGAACCAGAGTCAGCCAGCGAGGGAGGGTGAGTGCGGCACTGGTTTCCTCCTTGAGGAAAACGAGTGGATTTTGGAAAAGAGGGGAGGGTCGTGTTTGCCTGTCCCCCCCACTCAGGTCCAGCTCTGCAGCTGTTAAAGGGATTGTTGGGGCGGAGAGTGGAAAGACACCAGTCTCACCAGTCCGAGTGTTTTCCTTGATGCACAGAAGTCCAGTTTCTCTAAATGGTGTGGCCCGTCCTTTAAACAGGCCAATATTGTCTCGTTCAGGGACAGTGTTTTTAAGTGAGTAGTATGGGCTGAAAATATTGCCAGCCTTGACTGTGAAAGTGAGCCTGTCACTCACGTTGGGGAGCTGGGGGACAGTGAGTGGCCAGCGTGGCTGTGCTGGGCCCTGGGAGCGCTCTCGGAGGGGAGCCCTGGGTGGTGTGGACACCAGCATTCCGGAGATGTTCTCTCCACCATGGCAGGACAGGGTGTACTTCTCGGAGGTGGGCTGCTGGCCAGGAATTTAAGAACCTTTAAAATAGCCCTGTAGTGTTTATGATGTTCTTTTAAAAGAGCTCCCCACTGTATTTACTTCTTTGCACGTCTGAGTGAGTTTTGTCTTCCCAAATAGGATGGCTCAGTTTCTGGAGGGTTGGCACATCAGAGAAGCTGTGGGAGGCCTAGCGGCTGAGGAGAGCTTCGGGGAAGTGGGGTAGCAGGAGAGAGGAGGTCTGGCTTGCCAGATGGTGTGCAAAAGGCGCCCCCTTTGCATCCAGAGGGGTCTGGGGCCCAGGGGGCTGGCAAGCAGACGTGAGGAGGAGGTGTCCTGTCCGCCAGCTGCATCCCTTTCCCACGTGAGCAAGACGACCCTGTGCATGCACAGACTCTGGAGGTGGTTGAGACCCTCTTCCTTTATTCCCTGTTTTGAAAGCACTGGGCCAGGGAACGCTCTCTGGGTGATCTGCCCTTGGCTTGTACCCTGATAAGGAGGGCCTGAAGCTTCTGAGGTTCGAAGGCTTTCTGTTAATAATTTAAATGGTTCCAGGAAAGACTGGTGCTTCCTCAACCCTAGTCTGATTTGCTTCACTGTTTTCTCATCCTTTTCTTCATTGTGTCAGATATCTTACAGTCAGATAGGTAAGTGGTTTCTGTATTTTTTGGGTTTTTTTGACAATGACTTTTGCTCCAGATTTCCTTTTTTTTTTTTAACTTTCAAAAGCATTTCATGATATTACTAGAATAACACATGTTGGTTAAAATGAACTAAACCATTTTTACCTTTTCGTAGAAATTTTCATGATCATCTTTCCTTAGTACCCCCTAGGGCAGCGGCTCTCCAAGCGTGGCCCCCGGCCCAGCACCATCACCGGCACCTGGGAACTCGCTAGAAATGCACACTCCTTGGCACCACCTTGACCTGCTGAGTCAGACTCTGGGGTGGGGTTCATCAGTCTGTGTGTAGTAAGCCCCCAGGGCAGTGTCAGGCATGCTGCAATCCGAACCACTGCCTAGGGCCTAGTGGAATCTCTCGCCGGCGTCCCTGACCTTGGAGGCGGAGGCGCTGTGAATTGCCTTTCAGTGGCTGTGTCTACCGCAAGGTTAAAATAGTCTTTAAAAATCTAAGCTTTTACCAGCCGTCTCCCAAGGATTTCGGACTCTATCTAGCTGGTTTATTTTCGTGGCACAAGTTTCTGCTCCTGGGAACTTGAGTGTTACCTTGTGTTCAGCCTTGCTTGTGAGCTCCTGTAATGTGTCGAGTGTCTGGGTGTTCTGTGCCTTGGGAGAGAATGTGCCTTCAGTTTCATCTCCCTTTAACTGTAATTTTTTAATGGTATATCAGGCCTGTTTTAATCAGTTCTTTTACAAAGTGCCACATTTTTGTGCAGAGTTCTGTTGGCAGGCATTTTCAGATGGGGGGAGTCCATCTCGAATTTATTTATGAAAAATTTCTTGGCTTAGTTTAAAAGCTCTCAGGGGCCTAACTCCATGAAGATGCTTTCTCCTTGGAACTGACCTTTACAGTTTGACCACATTGTTTTGTTTTTTTTTCTTATAAAACCTGTTATGTTTTTTTTCTTATAAACCCATTATAATTCAGGCAGATGTGGATGTCATTGTGAAACCTGTTTCTTCTTTCTTTAAAAAAAAATTTTTTTTTTTTGAGGATGTACCTTTTGAGAGTTGGAGTTTTACTGGCCCAGAACCCTGTGGAGGTTTCCATCAGGACTAAGGCAAATCAAAATTCTAAAACGAGTTGAGGACATCTGAGGCCAGAGGCCCGGCCCCCTGCCAGAGCCCCTCTTGTGAGCAGCCGTGCCCCTGACTTAGTGTTCTCTCTGTTGGTGACTCATCGTCATCTGGGGCCTGGCATCCTTGTCACCTTCATATCCTACTTCCCTACTGAAACCTAGGTTTCCTGTATTTAATGTCCTTGGGCGTGTTCTCTGCTTCTGAGGAATCAGCTAGCTTTTCTGCAAAACCAGATGACAGTGACGTGAAAGAGCAAAGAATAGACACAAACTCTTCTTCCTCCGCCCCACCCCCCATGTCACAAGGGACACCAGTGTGGAACCAGCCCGAATTGTCTAATTCAGAGAAGTGGGAAGTGGTCCCATTAGTGGGGATTAGTTCAGCTGAATGTATAGTTTTATGAGAAAAATACGGTGGGTGGAGCCAGGGCACCTCCACTCATTCTTCGGATCCTGTCTTGAAGTACGCAGGGGTCTGGCCTTGGCCCCCAAAACGAAGAGCTGAGGGAGAACTTAGGATAATTTACATTTGACCACTGGAACTGAGTGAGCTGGAAGGATTTGATACGTCACAACCTAAGTTGGGGATAGAGACTGAAATCGAATCTTGCTCCTATCTGTTGGTATCCCAAAGACATTATTCCTTGCCTTTAGCTCCTTGTAAGATTTAACGCCCTTCCGCCACCCCTTAAACACAGGCGAAATGGATATGTGTCCTTATAGCTGCTGTCCAATGAGCAGCAGCCATGAAGAAACATGAATTCGGTTCTATTTCTCCTGGCCTGTTTGGACAGCTGTAGTATCTCAGTATTTCAATCACCGAACCATTTAAGGACCAGTTAAAGAGGAACTATGAATCCTGGTGGGTGTTTGAAGACCTGCAATGAGACCTTCTCATTAGGTCAAGGAAGTGCTAATAATATCAGTATCTGAAGAGTGAATGTCATCATCTTGGAAGAAAATCCTGGATACCACAGGGAAGCATTCTTTAAAGAAATAATGCATCGCCAGTATTTTTTATGTATTGATTTTTATTTTGGGAGGGAAGGGGGCGGGGAGGAGAGAGAGAGAGAGGGAGGGAGAGAGGGAGACTGATTTGTTGTTCTACTTATTTATACATTCATCGGTTGCTTCTTACATGTGCCCTGACTGGGGAACAAACCCTCAACCTTAGTGTATTGGGACAACACTCTAACCCACTGAGCTACCTGGCCAGGGCGCATCTCCAATATTTTTGACAACAAAGAGACAAAAAAAATCTGTGGCCAAAGCCAGATATTGGTGACTGAAATGAAAATGATTCAGAGGAGTTGGACTTGGAAATTTTAGAACTATCTTAAGCTGTTTGCTTATTTTCTTTTTTTACGTATGCACAAGAGGAATACATGATAAAAATATATCTAACTCTGAGCTAACTCTAACTTTTCAATAAATATAAAAGCTCTGAAGTGTTAAGATATTAAATCAAGATTTCATTAGTGTTTTTCCTGCATAGTATATAAAATGATGGAGTGTTTTAGGATTAGACATAAAATGTTAGATTGAACGAACTAGCAGCAGTGGGGATTATTGGAGATCGAGAGGACTACCAGTAGCCATGATGGTACAGTGGGAGGAATACGGACTTTGGAAACTGTTGCAGCCAGGAGGCAGCTCTCAGATCTCCAGCTGCTGGGAGCACAATTGACCATCAGGCTCAGCTGCTCTGGGGTTCCATCACTACATTAGAAGGCTACACTGTTTATGTCTGTCCCCAGCCAGTGAGTGAACATAGCAGGGGTGCTAAACCAGGCTCATGCCTGGGGACTCTGGAGTCCTCTGACCTGAGGGAGCTTTCCCTGGAATTGTACTATAGTCTAACACATGTCTGCCCAACCTCCCTTTCTCCCCCGCTTCCTTCTCCTTCCCCTGGGCTCACACCTGCATCACTGTCCGACAGCTCTTCCAGCCTTCCCTGGCTCCCTCCCCCCTTTTGTCTCAGAGAGGTTCCCCCTAATAAATTTCTTGTATTTTAATCCTGTCTTGTCTCCTTCTTAGGGGACCTGGATTAGCTCTGCAACAGACTGTTTGAGTCAGATTATGGATACAAGAGACTCAGCATAGGTATTTATGGGCACTCTTTATCGCCATTAGCAGGAAGTGTTGCATTCGCACAAAAACTCTGTTCTTTATATTATCTAAGTTTACAGGAGATTCCCACTTCATTAATAAAACAAAGGTTTTTGAGTGCTGGATCTAAGCAGGGCAGTGTCCTAGCACCTGAGGCTACAGTGAGGAAGGAATCTCTTGTGCAAGAGGAGGCGCTGGGCTGCCGGCTGAGTAGTGACCAAGGAGTCATCAGGAGACTGCTCCAGTGGCCCAGGCCCCACAGAAGGGCTGGAGACCTCTCTTTGTTGTTGGCCAGAGGTGTAGGTGTTTTCTCTGAACATTCTCTCTTTCTCTTTCTCTTGTGTTTTCTTGATTCAACAGTTTATTGCTTTGTTACTCAGGAAGTTCCCTTTCTTGCTATGCCACCGAAGTATGCCATTCACTTGAGAAACTAGAATGTTCGCTTATTTAAAGCTAAAAACAAAATTGCAGATTCTTGATACTTTTAAAGCTGTCTTGACAGGCTCATCTTTCATTTACTTCTAGGGAGTTTTATTGCTTCTCATAATGTTCTGCCCAAGTATTTGTTTTGTTTTAAAAATAGAAGTTAGTTCCGTATTGTCCCGTCCGCACAGATGGAAAGAAGATCAAGGATGGATCTTTGCACATCCTTATTAGGTTAAGTCATTCTTAATATACCCAGTATTTTTTGTGTGTGTATGTGGGAGATTGTCATTTTTTTCCTAAGCTTAATGAAAAATATCTTTGTGGGTGGAGCCTGTGTGATGTAAATAATTTAACTATAATTACTACTTTCTTTTTTTCAATTAATGTTCTTCAAAATTGATGCAGGTTTTTTTTTCTTCAGACAAACCTGAAGATACTTATTCATGGAAGATAGACTTTAGGGGACTCTTAAACTTTTGTGATATACTTCCCTAACCTTTTTTCTTTTTTCCCAGAGCTAGGTCATGGTCACGTATTCTGAGAATAAAGTCAGAGAGCAGAAGTGCTCAGAACGTTAGGTCTCATCCTCTTAGGTTTTACGCTATTCAGAGTTTAGGAATGAGAGTTGATAAAAACTCTTACTGGAGACTTTTTATTCTTGGACTGTCCGAGTGGAAAGAAGTGTGGTAACTGAACTAATGAATTCAGACACAATATTAATTGGCTTCTAATTTTCAAGTTTAAATTTTGTAGAATTAATTTACAGTACCTCTATACCCACGTCCCAATTAGAGCTTTGTGTATGGGCTCATTAAGATACTCATTAGTTCCTAGCTGGTGTGTGTGAGCTATTACCAAAAGTTTAATTTCATTTTTACATTGTTTTTTTTCTGCCAGAAGGATTATATTAATTTGAACTGTGCTTAAAAATACCACACAGGGATTTTTTGGGGGGAAGTTAAAATTGCTTCTACTGTGGCAATCCCCTCACGAAGGTAGAGAGCGAGTTGAGACTATTAGGGCAACAAGAGAACATTTTTTGTTGTTGTTTAAAAACAAAACTAGTTAGGACTCAGCCCAACTGAGACAGTCATGACATCCTATTTGTCATTGAGGCAGGGCTCTTCTAGCAAAACTAGTTGTGAAGCTTTTTCATTTTTTGTCAATAGCAGTCTTTGACTCTCTTTATTTCAGTTACTAAAATAGGTGGGAGGACTTTATTACTGACTTTAATTTTTCTATTAAAACTTGAGCCCTGACTGACGGGAGAAGGCACAGCACAGGGAGAGACTGGCGGGGTGGATGGGGAAAGGGTAGCAAAGGATGAGTGTGGTGGGAGAGTAATGTAGTTAGTTACAAATGAGTTGGTTTAATTAGGAGAAAAATCTCGTTGAGCATGTTAAAGAAGGATAGTATTGAAAGCATTTCGATAAGATTAAGGTTCTGAAAAACGTTAAAATATCAATCCTGCATTAGTCCAGATTCTCAGTTGCCAGTTCTAGCTGTTTTATACAGAAAGGGAATTTATTGAAGAATATTAGGTAGACTGCAGTGTTTCTAAGGTTTTGGGAACCAAGAATGACGCCCTGGATCACACCACAGAGCTGGGCTTGGGGACGACCAGCACTGCTCTGCCTGTTGGGCATGAACAGCAAGCACAGCCTGCACCAGCATCACTGCTGTCCCTGGCGGGTGCCACTGCAATTGCTGCCCCCGGAAACTGGCATAGCGACTGCTCCCCGCTACAATCTCGGGTCACTGGTCCTTTGAAGCACCAGCTTCCAAATCAAAGTCTTGGGTGCGAGCATCTGATGGGTGGAACTCTGGCCAGATGCCAGTTCCCCACTGCCCCACTGCAAGATGTCTGTCCTTTTGACCTGTTGTAGTGGAAGGTGGCTTCTGCCTCATCAGGGAGAAGAATTCCTCAAATGGAGGAAGGGCCTTCAAGTGCCTGGCAGCCCAAAAGGACAGATATCCACCACCTGGAATACCCAGGGCTGATTACATGGCAATACCGTTTTCCCACGGCAAGAGTAAACAAAGTATTTGGGTGGCTTCAGTGAACATGCTTTTAGGTTTGCATATGTCTGCTAGATCATCACCTTTCTACTTCTTATTTAGCCGAGTACGTATGTGCCCACATTTTGAAGCTAATTCATCAGTGTGTAATTTAGGAATATTTTCCCCATGTACTTCATGAAAAAGTCACTCCAACTCTGGATACCATGGATGTTAGGTCGATCACAGACACATCCTGAACTTCTCAGCACAGCTCTGCACAGCACCTGCTGGCCGTTTTGTCTGCGTTCTTCATGATCCAGCTTCCCCTTTGAAACCTCTTTGTGATGCTTTCATTGGAAATTGTATCTTATGCCACGAGTACTCATTTGCAGCAAATGTGGACAGTATTTTTAAAAATTTATCCCCGAATTGTGTTTTCATGATTTTCTTAAGGTGACCACCTACCTTTTAAAGTGATCTTTACAAAAACACAGACCACTAGTAATGTTGATGTCACCTCCAGAATGACCACTCAGTTGTCCTGCATTTCTTAAACCTTTCCCTTGTTTTTCTGACCCAGAACTGTTCGTGATCTCCAAGCATTTGAAACTAGATGTGACTGGGGCCATTTTAGGTGACTAGTCCTGAAACAGTTCTGGATCAGAATGATGGAAGGTACCCTTCTTAAGGAAACTCTAAGAATTCTGGTGTAGAGCAGATCCCTTTTTTCTGAGGGACAGTGTTGGGGAAAATATTCCTTATGTTTGGAGAAGCGTTGTGATGAGACCTCCTTGGCACCTTCTCAGGTCATCTTTCGAGGAAAATAAGGAGTACGTCTTGGCCGAAGGGTTACTTTGCGGCTCTTCTTGACGTTGGGATTGGACAGCAGCGTTGTCCCTTCACTCTGATGAGATGGGAAGTGTCTGCAGGGTCATGGGAGAAAACAGTGGACATTCTCCTTTGCTCTCCGACAATGCATTCCTCTGAGGTCAAGAGGACTCGGAATCCAGGCTTAAAATACTCAGAGCCTTGGGAAACAGGCATACAGCCTTCTGTCCTGCTAGACTCAGTCTGCTCTTGTTTGTACTGAGTGACTGGAAAGGCATAATTAGCACGTATACGAATTTATTCATGGTTTTACCTAGACCGAGTCTTTAAAATATTGTTGCTAAAAACATCATCGGATGCGGTTTTGCCTTTGTTGACTTCTTACGGAATGTGGGGGTATCTGGCCCCGAGCCCTATTCTCTTTAGAATGTACATAGGACTTGGCCTTTGATCTCAAATGTGCGGGGCATTTCATGCGGTGGCCGAGGTTCCTCCCCACAGTGGGGCCTCGTTCTTTGCTGATCAGCTCCGTGGTCCACAGATTGCTCCCCTCTAGGTCCAGCTGTGTGATAGGTAAAGAGACCGCCTGGCCTGTCCTTTTCTTTTCATAGATGTAATTTCTTTTATCCGAATGTCTAATGAAAGGGGTTTCAGACTTGACTAGTGGGACCATTTTAATCCCCCAGACCGTTGTATAAGGACCTTGCTCTTTTACTGTGAGCTGTGAAGTCCTGCTGGGGTCTGTGATTTGCCACCACACACGATAAGGCAACACTGAAGTGTACAGTACTTTGTACTCCTGCTTCTCCCAGTGATGTAGAGTCCTGCTGTCCTGGAGGTGGACGGGACCCCAGAGGTCCCCAGGCCGGCTTTCTCTAGTGCAGCACGCACTGCTGGGCTGACTTCTTTCTCGAGTGGGGCGGCCTCCAGGGAAAGATGTGTGATGGCCAGGCTTATCCAGGAACACTAGCAGTGTGATCCAGATGTGGTACCTGAGACATGACACTGGTTCTCATTGAAGTGTGCCAGTGTATGTCACTTGGATGTTTTTTGAAAGGTATGGCTGAACCTCTCATACTTGCTTTCCCGGATGGAACTTGGGGCATTCCATACTGTTTTAGGTTGTTGGCTTTTCCCTGCTTTGTGCTTTAGTATAAAAGACTCTGGTTGGCCATTGTTGGGGGGGAGTCACATGCTCTACAAGCGGAGAGGATAATATCAACATATTTTGAAGATGATCCCATTTCCTTGGCTAGTGGTTGCTCTTAATTCTTCCTTTTAGATCTCTGTTGCCGCAGCTCTTTGACGGTTAAGTAGCAAATCGTCAGGGTGGCAGTGAGTGGAACCCAGCTGCTGGGCTTGGGAAGAGAGTCCAACTCTGAGCTTCATCACTTCATTTGAGTGGTTGCTTTGGGAGAAACCCTTCCATAATGAAACACTGCAAAGGTGTCTTTGGTTAAGAATCTTATTCTAATTCTTTTTTTTTTTTCGGTAATTTTTAGCTTGACTTTCTAGGGGCGTTTTATTTTTTGATTTTTATTTATTCATTTATTTTTAGAGAGGGGAAGGGAGGGAGAAAGTGGGAGAGAAACATCAATGTGTTCTTGCCTCTTACACTCCCCCTACTTGGGGCCTGCCTGGCCTGCAACCCGGGCACGTGTCCTGACTGGGAATTGAACCAGTGACCCTTTGGTTCGCAGGCTGGCACTCAATCCACTGAATCACACCAGCCAGGGCTTTATTTTTTTTTTTAGTTTTTAAAAAAGTGGTGGCACATTGTTGTAAAGTGTTTTGAGGTTTCCTCTTCTGTTCTGGTTATTTCTGGTCTCCTGGAAAGAGAGGCTGAGAAAGACACTGCCCACCAGCATAATGACATTTAATGTGCATTCTCCTCAGGTAAATATTTCTCTTTATTTGCACTTCAGCAATTGTTTGTTGTAGATTCTGTCTGTAAATGAAAAGCCCCACATCCCAGCCGAAAGGAGGGTGAGCGAGCGCGGTTGTGGTCGGAGTCTGCACGTGGTTCCTGTCCTGTCTGCCTCCGCTGCCGTGCTGTCTGCCACCTCGCCCGACCTTTACTCTGACTCTTGAGCTCCAGCCCCTCTCCCTCACTGATGCACCTGAAATCCTGGATTGCACGAGGAGTTTTCAGCCATGCGTGGTGGACTGAGTGCATTTAAACTCGGAGCCACAACCCTAGCCCTTGACATAGTGTAGTCCGATAACTACTAACGGAATGTAACCAAGTTTTAATTTCCTGAGGGGGGGAAGGGAAAAGGAGCCCCAGACAGAAGTGTTGTGTTAGCGGGTGGGATGGGCCCCTTTGTTGTTTAAAGGCGACCCCCTTGCTCTTTCCACTCAAAGACCGAGCTGCGTGGGGCTGCGTGGCACACTTCCCTGGCGTGTTGCCCCGTCTGCTCTTCCTGAAAATAGTTATGGAGCTCTGGTGTGTTAATAAATTTAGGAGTGATCTGATGGGCTGCGTTGGCAAGGCGAGATAAGGCAGTTAAATCTGTTGTTCATTTTATTTCTGGGCGGGGCGGGAGAGGGAAATGAGATACTGTGCAATGCTAATGTTTTCCTTTTCGGAAACCTGATGTTCTTTCGTTATTACTCTCCTTCTCTAGGCATTAAGCGTCACCGAGACCCTCATTAAGCCATTGGAAAAATTCAGAAAGGAGCAACTGGGAGCTGTGAAGGTTTGTGTCTGATTTGAGTACGCTCGTAAACAGAAAATGTCGATGCCTCTGAGGCTTCGGCGTGCCCTTTGTTCACGTTTGGCAGCGCTGAAGGAGATGTTGGGATAAACCATCTGCTGTTTTATGTTTTCAATGTGCATTTTCCCCTTGGGGGGAATATGAAATTGGAAACAAAACAAAAACACCTGGGTGGAACAGTAAAACCGCTGGTAATCTTGGGCTACTCTATTCCATGTAGAGTTTTAAAAATATCTTTAACCGAACAACAAGTTTGCCCGGGGTGGGGGGGTGCATCTCTCTCTGTAGGACGTGCACTTGTTCCCATACACCCTTGTTTCACGGAGGAGTGGAGCGTTGCTGTAGGCTTGGAGAGCATCGTGGAAGACCAGAAATGCTGCCACGCCTGGTGCCAAAGGGAACTGGGAATGTTACCAGGGAAAGTGGGGCTTCTTGTGGCATCACGAGGAAAAGAATTTCCTGAGACCCTCATGGGAGGATGGGGTTCCATGGTTAACTTTATTAATGATGTAAAAGGAAGGGGGCTCCCTGCCTAACTTGCCAGTGTCCCATCTCACTGTGGAAAAGGTCCAGTCTTGTCCTCAGCAAGGCCAAAGCAAAAGCCAGTGCCCGGAGTTTCTGCTCCTTATTAAAGTTCAGTCCCGGCCAGCATCTGGCTAGCTCGGCATGTGTTTCTAGCTGCAGTCTGGTGCTCAGGGTCCCTCCTGGAGCCTGCGTGTGGAGACTGCACAGCCACTGGCCACGCGGCTGCTAGGGCCACATGGCCATGAAGAGAACAGGCGAGGGCACTGTGTGAGTACAGGTCACTGGGGGGGGTGGGGGGGGAGAGACAGAAAGAGAGAGAATTTCTTTGTTCCCTTGGGTTTATATTAACTTAAGGTTGGGGCAGATCAGAAGCTTTTTCAAAAGAACCAATCAACTTCCCAAGTTTTCATGGGCTTTGATAGGTTTATGGAGGGTGGGTAGAAGGGAAGGGTGTTACTGCCCTGGGCTGTGAAGCTGCATCTCCCTGGCTAAGCAGGCAGGCTTGTGCTCCCTCATTTATTAATCTCAATGTCTAATTCCCTTTGCCCCTTTTCTAGCTAAATACAGTAACAGGAAGACACTATTAGGTTATTGGGATGTGATTTCCTTCAATTGAACAAAAATTTATTGAGCCTCTGTTACGTGCCAATGCAGCTACAGGTTCTGGGGAGTCCAACATGAGTGAGCCACGCACTCTGCTCTCAGGGCTGCGGGAGTGAGCCAGGATTTCTGGGAATAGCTCAGTGATGCTGCCCCAGAGGGCCAGGGATACATTTAGCAGCTACTAAAGTTTTCTTTAGAATTGGGCTATGAGATGATCCCAGACAAATATACTCCACCAGCCGTTCCTGGGTTCTGTGCATGTACTCGAGGGAGAAAGTATCATTCTCTGTGTTTATTAACCATCTTTGGCTTGCCTCAGGGAGAAGAGAATGATACCAGTTTTAGGTGGGGAAGAGCATTTTCGCATGCCTTGGGAATGGGAGGTGTTTCTCTTTATCTTCCTAAAAATACTATCAAAACCCTTTTGTGTGAATTAACGTGGTGGCCTCAAATGGCTGCAACCCCACAGGTGGGGCCAAGGAGGGCCACGGTGTTAGTTGCTGTGTCTGGAATCAGTTTTATTTTAAGTGATTTGCTTACCTGTTCGACTCTTCTTCTGGGCCCAGTAGTATTTTACGGCTTCTAGGCTATGTTTTTTTCTAGGGGGGGGTACCCTCCAAGTTCTCTTCCTAGGGTTGTCTGCAGGGCTTCATGAGGCTGAACTGTGTCTTCTGGCTTTGTAGCAGGTCATTGGAGGTCTGGTTTCACACCTGTGACCTGGACAATAATGGGCTTCAGTTTCTTACCTGTGAAATGACGGCCTTTGGGCTCTGACTGCTTTTTTTGTAGTTCTGTGATCTGTTTTATCTCGTCTTCTTCGGCTGTTTGAAATCTTGGTTCTTTTCTCTTTTAACATTTCATTGACATAGGCGTTGAATGTGTAATGATAGCCATTTTAAATTTTGCTTCTTGTCATGGGACGATGGTGGTGGTGGGCAAGGATTGTGTTCTGGAAATGAAAAATCAGTGTGACTTAATGAATAAATATTTTTTATTTGCCACCCACCCTACTGGGTTTTCCTAAATTGCTGACCTGGCATTTTCTCTTGACTCCTTTCTGCCAAATGTTCCCGGTTTCTCATACTGTTCGGAGTATGTCATATAAAGCAGCTGGTGACATACAGGGCCCTGAGAATAGGAGAGATTATTTTAATAATTGTAGTTTATGCCAGGAGCTGATCATTGGCCACATTCTCTCCTGAAGTCCCCCTTCTGTGTTTCTGTATTGTCCTTCCAGCTCCAGGTTTATGAAGTGTCCATTCCTGCTCTGTGCAGGTGTGTGTTGGCTGGCATACCTATAGACGTCACCCTCGAGGAGGGTAGCTGTCACCGTGGGTCGCGTGGAGAAGCCTTTTATTTTTACTGGCAGTTTTGTATATTATAAGAAACAGTAGAGAGAGGTGATTTTCTTGCAATATATAAACATTTGTCTCTCTCATTAGATTATTAAATCTTTATGAGAAAAGGCTATGCTCTGTTTATTTTCTGCTAGCTTCTACTCTGTCTTACTGTATAAGGTACCTAGTAAATAACCACTTCTACTGATAAATCTGGAAGAACCAAGGAAGGGTTTGTAATCTGGGCATTGGGTTATTTTCTACATCTGTGCTTCCTAAATAGTCAGTCATATTTTGACAAGCACATGGTCTAGTTCCACTGGTTTATCTACTACCTGGGATACTTAAAAAAAAAAAAAATTCTGACTCTCTCAGGTTAAAGATATTTGAAATAGGAAAGCATTTTTCCTGTGGGGATTTTTTTTTTTTTAAAGTCTTTAAAAGTTGGCCACGGCACTTTTTTGGGCGTAAGCATCACATGTTTATCTTCTTTTCCCTTTTTTCCCATCTGACACCGCCCACCTGACTTTGCCTTTGCACTGAAGCTGTTTCAGTTCTGTTCACTCCTTTCTCCAGGTTCCAGAGTCCCAATTACGTATTTAACTGGCGGCTTTACCATCATCTGAACAGCCGGGTGGTTTTGTAAATTGGATTTTTACAAAGTCCCATGGTGTGTGTTTTCCTCCCGTGCGCTCCCATACAGACGTGTTCTCCTTCAGTCACCTCTCTGGTCTGGGCGCATCCCTGCGTTCTGTGCGTTCTGCTGCCTTTTCTTACGTGCCCGCCAGCTTCTCCCCTCTGTTCTCCTTCTCAGGGCACAGGTGGGTCTGTGCTGTGTCACACCAGATTGCTGGTCAGTTTCCCTCAAGACCTAGCCCTTACCTCCTCCGAAGGTGTCACCTCCCCTAAGAGTCTGTCACTTACTGCTGAGTGCCTGCCCACAGTGCTGGCAGTCGACGCAGCCGCAGGAAGTGGATACAGACACCAGACCACATAGCCATTTTGGCTGTGTAGAAACTCTGAGAAGTAACAGAATGCGACGAGAGTTACGGTGGGAAGATTTAGAGCTGCTCTTTCAGATTTCCAGACGACCAGGCAGTGACACTGTGGCTGGCAGCGTGCAGAGACCACATGGGTGCGGTTAAAGCTGTGTCGATACCAGAGCCTATTCATTCAAACGCTGTTTTGCAAAGTGCCAGTTACCGTTGTAATTCAGTGGAACGAGACATTTAACCAGAAGGGTTAAAAAAAAGTTAATCTCATAACTTAACTGCCTCAGCTGTTACTAACCGCGCCTGCCGGATTTCTTTTACTTCTGTCCAAGACTGAGAACTAAATGTTTAATAAAAATCGACGTTTTGAGATTCTGTGATGGCAAAATACAGGTAAACAGTAAATCTGTCTGAATAATTTATTTTTAGTTTTTTCAAGTACAGTTTACCCTCAGTATCATTTTGTACTAGTTTCAGGTGTTGCCACTATTTAAAAATCACAGGGGTTTCAGCTGTTGCAGAAGAATCCAAGGCCTAGGTGCTGGGTTTGCACGCAGCAGGAACCTGCCTGCCCGTGTGGCGGCTGCCTGGCCCTCTGGATCGGTGAGGGCTCTCTGGTCTTTGCCACGGCGCCTCCCGCCTCAAGGAGTTCCACCTCCAGCCTGCTGTATTCATTCTACTACTACCCGACTCCAGTGTGCGCTGCAGTTTTGTAAAGAAGTTTTTCATTGTGTTTAACTTGATTCTTGAAAGAGCCTTTTGTCTTAAGTTGCTCAATTTATTTTACATATAATATACATAATCCATCCATCCATGTATGTTTATCCTATACTGCAGTGTTAAAGAAACATCCATACTATTTCAGCACAAGAAGTTATATGAGCACAAAGAAACACTAATATCCCATAAGGGCATTGAGAACGAATGCAGGAAGAAATAATTATCTAAGGCTTACGACTCAAAAACAAGACCCAGCAGCATCTGTACAACACCCCACCCTGTGTAAATGAATGTATTTCCACTCTGATGGGTGGGTGTGATGTTGTTACTTGGCTCAATTCTTTCTGGACAAAGCCTTGATATCACCATTTCTTTCATTCCACACTTTACCCACGTGTTCATTTCCGTGCCCCGCTGTTGCTGAGTGTGCTGGGTGTTTCGATGGTGACATCAGCATTGCTCCTTCTTTGTTCCGTGCTGAGATGCCGATGGAATCACAGGAGTAAGAGTGTGTTTGGTAGACCTGGTGGGCAGTAGTCTGCAAAGATGGTGAACAGTTTTTACTCTGTGACCTTGCATTGCAATAATCTTGTAAATGCAACAGCACGATAAATGGAATCCTGTTCTCTCTGTGAACGCGGGAACGACTGCTCGGGGGCCACTGTGTGGAGTCCTGACTGCCACCACTGGAACTTGAGCCTCCTGACCCCTGCTCTTGTGCGCATGCCACAGTATCAGCTTTCGTTACATAGTGGAGATTTTGAAGTAATGGCTATATATTTGCTTTACTTTTTTTTTGACATTAAAATAGTTGATGAGTATGATCATGAAAAGCAGCAAACAGTCACCATATATTCATGCCTTAAACTTAAAAGAAAAATGTTTGTAAATGAAACTTAGGGCATAAAGGAAAAGTGCTTCTGTTTCAGCCGAAGTTGATTCTTACACGTGGGTGAGTCACAGGATACAGAACTTGAGGACTGGATCTGTGAGTGAGTGAGTACCAAAAAAATTCCCGATCTTCTCAATAAGAAACGAAGGCTCTGTGTTGTTACACTTTTTTTTGAGTTGTGCAGCTAGTTTGTACCGCAACTTGGAGTAAAAATGGGAAGAAGCTGCAGTTCCTGAGTCTCTTCTCCATCAGTGTAGGGTTCTCAGGTGAGCTGGCGGCATTTCTGTCCTGGGTTCCCACAGCAGCGGTTTGGAGTCCTTCGTAGTGACAAAAGGAATTGATAAATGCGAAGGAAGAGAATTCACGTGCTTTATTCGATCTCGTTGCCCAATAGGGAAAAGAACATTCCAGAAAGGGCTGGACTGGTTCATTACTTCTGCTTTAGAAAGTGGAAGTTGGAAAGTAGGGAAGAAAATGTTCCTTTCTGGGAGGCCTTGGACAGTCAGGGAGAGCTTCAAGTTCATGGAAACATTTGGACGGTCTGAGGACACAGTGTGTGCTCATTGGTGCTCAGCAAATGTTTACTCAAAATCTGCTTGAGTTGGCAGGCACTGTTAGGGCAGATAGTCTGTCTTTTCTGCACTGAAAATGTTGGTTACTTATTTTCCCAAAAAGCTGCTATAGCAAAAGAAAGCACATGCTAGTCCCAGGCAGGACCTGAGCGATGCTTGTAACGTTACCCACAGGGTCTTGGTACGAGAACATCAGTGTGGTAGACAGTGTTCTAGAAGTTACCGTGGAGGCTGGGCAAGTAGACGGCATTTTTGGGCACAGGATCTTGTTGTTACATTCATACTGGAGATGACGAGGGAGATCCTGTCCCAAGACTTTTTTTTCCCCCAGTGTGATTCTTCTTCTTCTTTTTTATGTAGAGAAAAACTGAGTTTTAAATGAATTCCTTTTCTATGCCAAAATATATATATATATAGCAAGTGTGCTTTTTCAGGCTTTGTGCTCTTGTTATGTATTCTTCCTTAAAATTTTTTGACAATGTGGGACAAGTGACATGGCATTGATATGGAACACTGATAAGTATGAAGAGTCGAAAAATAACAGGCTTGGGAAAAAAGCCCATTCGAGGAAAAAAAAAGAAAAGGCAAGTGACTCTTGAATTCTCATGCTGACTTGTTGATTGAGAAGCAGCGGCAGGGGTAGAGACAGGTTTTTCCGGATCACTCCATCACACTCAGTGGTTCTTTCTTTTATTGGCAGATATTTCTCGTCCTTGAAGCTTCCCAGCGGATTTCCTATGTGTGAGTGTTTTTTTCCTGTTCAGTCACAGTTGTGTGTGTTTTTCTGATTCGTAGGAAGAAAAGAAGAAGTTTGACAAAGAGACAGAGAAGAACTACAGCCTGATTGATAAACATTTGAATTTATCAGCAAAAAAGAAAGACTCACATTTACAAGAGGTATTGATTTTATTTTTCTGTTCGTCTGTTTCTAAAATTGAAAAAAGCAGTGCATGTGTTTTTAAAAAAATTAAATTTGGGGGGGGTGACATTGGTTAATAAGATTGTTTCAAGTGTGCAGTCCTCTAACACATCCCCCGGATAGTGTATTTATTGTATGTTCCCCACCTCAAGCCAGGTTTCCTTCCATCACCTTATATTATTTGTATGTCTTTTTTTTAAAGGTGCTTTTCATTTGAAAACTTTTTATCTAGGATTATTAAAGATGGAAAAAAATGAATATTCCCCTGAATGAAGGAAAAAGTTCTTGTGGAACAAGACACAAGATAATTAATACATCTTGCAGTGATTACTTTAGTAGGGATTCATAGTATTACAATCTTTGGTTCTCTCTGTGTAGCCACAGGAACGGTTTTAACCAGCATTCCTGAAGAGCAGAGAACATTATTTTCAGGACTAGATTCATTAATTGGCTCTCAAGATGCCTTGAAGAAATAAATGAGTTGAGTGTGATGAGTCCCTGTGCCGTTCAGCTGCTATGTGAAGGCAGCATCCATCCTTTTTAACGCTGAAGATTCAGGAGGTCCCGCCTCATTGGACGGAGAACATCTGTTTTACTTTTGTCCATAGACTTTTTTTTTTTTTTTTTGGAGGGAGCCGTATGTAAGGAGAAAGGAATTTGTATCTTATCTCTGATTTTCTCTTTCTGTTTTCTGAATTTCCTACCACTTGCTTTCTCCCCCCTTACACACTTGAATGCAAACTCAAGGGTTCCCAATTTGGAACATACGCTTTCGTTAACAGCAATGCTGTTTGCAAACTCTTAGATGCCTGACTCCTCCCACAAAAGCGCTGGCTTTCCCCCTCATTCGTTGATCTTGAAACACATAAGGAATCTGGGCATGATTCACCACCACAATATACTTACTGAAGTATAAACCTGGGTTATTTTTAAGTGTCACATGGGTAGTTGCAAATTGTGTGTGGCCATCGTGTCATTACCCGCAGGTCCTATTTTCTTTAGTTTCTTTAATACCTTTCATTGACACTTGGGTGGCATTTGACTGTTTGTAGAAGAGAAAGGAGCTTTTGTATCACTCAGCCCTCAGTACAATGCTGTAGGTGGGTGGGTGGGTAGGTAGGTAGGTAGGGCTCCCTCCATTGTCTCCTTGGTCCATGGCTTGTAGAAGAACACGGAATGCTTACATCTGCTCCCTCATCCCCGCCCCTCCATCGGTTTTGAAATGACAGCTGTTGTTTTCAGAGGCCCTCCTTATGCCTCCTCCCTGCTCCCCCTATCTCTGTTTTCGGGTGTCCTGCGGGGGTTTCCATGCCCTGTGCTAATTCCCATTGTGTCTTCAGTCTCGAATCAGGGATCTCTGCCTACACGTTGCTTAGGCAGAGCCTTCAGAGCCGTCCTTGGCCTTTTCGCTCACGTCCACCCCCAGCCCATCAGCAGAGGCCTTCTTTGCTTTCAGATTATAATCAGAATGCGACCACTTCTCCCAACCACCAGCCCCTGGTGCAGCTGCAGGCATCTTAGCAGATTATTGCAAAAGCCTCTTAACTGGTCTTCCTGCTCCCACCAGTCTCATCCTACAGTTTATTTTCTACACAATAAGCAGCGTGAGCCTCCATATTGTGCCTCTTCACAAACCCTTCTACCCGCTCCTTCCCGTGGCCCCGGGCCCACCCTGCCTGTGCTCCCACCCACCTGGACTGCCTTGCTCTGGCTGGCCCGGGGCAGGTGGATTTTGCGTCCTGGGCCTCTGCATCGGTTTGCCTTACTGCTTGGTATGTTCCCAACGCAGATCCACATGCCTCAGTCCTTCAAATACTTGCTCAAATAACTCTCCACTTAGAGGTTACTGAATGAAGAGTTTTCCCTGACCATTCCTACCGTTAATTTGCTGGTGCAGCTCACAGACCTCAGGGAATCCTTTGCTCAGGTCGACCACTTTGTGGTGAAGGTAACATAAGGGACACAGATGAACAGCCAGATCAAGAAGTACAGAGTGAGGTCTGACAGGGTCCCAAGTACAGGAGCTTCTGTGCCCACTAAAGTGGGATGTGCTACCCTCAGGCACATGGACACACTCAACAGCTCTTGTTTAAGAGTTTTATGGAGCTTAATCTGCAATGCCTCTCCCCCGCCCCATCCCTTGCCCAGAGGTGGGGGTGGGGCTGCAACTTTCAGGCCTCTGATAACTGGGTCTTTCTGGTGCTGTGCAGAGGCCCCACCTCCTCTTCTCATCAGCATCACCCCAGGTGTGCTCTAAAGGGGCTGCTATGTGAGAGAAAAGACACTCCCATCACTCAGAAGATTTCCCAGGTGTTAGGAGCTAAGTGCCAGGAACCTGGGAACAGACCAATGTATTCGTTCTTCCACCAGATGCGACGATCGCCTGTCAGACTTGAGTCAGGCTATGAAGAGTGCAGCGAAGTGTGCCGTGGATGTCCAGGGCATTGGTGTGAATTGTGGGCCACTGACCCTGTGAGGGTCCTGGTGGTTTGATTGTGGGGCATACTGCCCGAAGTTCTGAACAGTCAGAATGTTTAGAGGGGTGTGGAAAGATGAAATTCCCTGGTTAGGGTTATTGCAGTATCGTGAGCAGGCAGGGACTCTGCTAAAATAAAAAAAGAAAAAGAAAAAACAACTTGGTAAATCTGACCCTGGTGTAATTTCTTTTTTTTGAAGGACATTTTGCAATAACAGTAACATTAACCTACTCATAGCTCCTTATATCTTTATTAAGTACTCAATAAAATTATATTGCTTTTGCTGGGAGTTGTGCCTATTAACTACTAGTGGCTGAACTATCAAACTCTGCTTATTAGAGGCATAAAAATATGCCTGATAGCTATTGGGTAGAAATTCTCATTTTGGCTTAATAACATTTATTTTTAAATTTCAGCATTATTTTGCTTAAAAAATCAGATACATGCAAAATTTTTTATTATATGTTAAATACATTTTTCCTCTCCCAAATTAAAAAAAATTTGTGCTAAAGTATGCAAAGCATAAAATTTATGATTTTAACTATTTCCATGTGTGCAATTAAGTTTATTCACAATTACATTTGTTCACCACCACCCCCCTCTAGAAGTTTTGTGATCTTCCCAAACTGAAATTTTGTACTCACCCAGTAATAACTCCCCATTTCTCTGCCTCCCACCGAAGCCTCTGGCAGGCACCATTCTGTTTTCTGTCCCTCTTAACTTGACAGTTTTAGGTATTCATACAAGTGGATTTAGTTGGTATTTGTTGTCCTTTTGTAATTTGCTTATGTCACTTCTTAAAATGTCCTCAAGGCCCATCCAGGTGGTATGTAGCGTGTGTCAGAGTTTTCTTTCTTTTTAAGGCTGAAAAGTATGCCATTGTGTGTAAATACTGCATTTCATCGACCTGTTCACCTTGGGGTGGATACCTGGGTTGCTCTCGCATTGTAGCTGCTGTGCACGATGCTCATGAACATGGACGAACAAATAGCCCTTGAGGCTCTGCTTCATTTCTGTTGGGTATACGCGTCATATCCCTGTAGGTGGGATTGCTGGATCGAATGGTAGTTCTGTTTTAAATGTTTTTGGAGACGAGCCGTACTGTTTTCGTCATGGTGGCATCAGTTTGCATCCCCACCAAGTGCACAAGGGTTCCAAGTTCTCCACGCTCTCGCTGACACTTCCTTCCTGTATTTTCGGTAGCAGCCATCCTCATGGGGGTGAGGTGGTATCACATGGTTTGAGTTTGTATTTCTCTAATGGTTAGTGTACGTTGAGCATGTTTTCATGTACTTACTGCCATTTGTTGTATCTTCTTTGGAGAGATGTCCAGATTAACTTTAAAAGTAAAATCAGCCAGATTGGGAAACAGGTCACAGGATGGGACTGGAATTCTTTCCCTGTGGCACTGTGCTCCTGTCCTCCTTTCTTTCCAGTTAGACAAGATAAGCTGGGATCTTTTTTTAGTGTCCTGAGGATCCACTGTCCGCGCTCTCCCAGGCCACGAGCCATGGTGAGGGTCCAGGAACATGACTTCCTGCCCGCGGGCTTCAAGCCCTGACCTGCCTTTGAAAGCCAGGCCCTTGGGACAGGGCCATTTCTGCCTCTGCCTCACCTGCTGCCTTCCCTCACCAGTTCTGGGGCCACGGGTGTTTCCCCGACCTCTCTCCCTGGCTAACTTTGGACTTACGGGCTTTGTTCATGGAAGCAGCGTTTAGGAAACTCGGATTCCGTGTAGGTGCTTCATCCTTGGGTGTCAGATGTTTGAGTGAGTTTTTCATAAAGAGCCTTCCTGTTACCTCTTCAGTCCTCTGGGGTCAGCCTCATCACACAGCTGGGGGAGGGGCAGGCATCTAGCTGTTTCCGCTGAGAGTCAGGGAGTAAGTGTTTAGACTTTCGCGGCCCGCGAGGGCCCTGCAGCAACCTGCTCAGTTCGGCTGTTGGAGCCGCAAAGCAGCCAGAGCCGTGGAAGGCCCCCAGACGCACAGTCTGTTCCAGCTTCATTCGGATGTGGCAGGCAGTGGGCCTGGTCGGCCTCTGGTTGGGGGTGTCGCTCCTCGCTGCCTCTCCTTTGACCAGCCTCGCTTTTTCCAACGTAGGCAGACACGCAAGTGGAGCAAAACCGGCAGCACTTCTATGAACTGTCCCTTGAGTATGTGTGTAAGCTGCAGGAAATCCAAGAGAGAAAGAAGTTTGAGTTCGTGGAGCCTGTAAGTATCACAGCTGGTGGCTCTGCTGCTAGAGCCTGGTGGTGGGATCCAGATGCATTTTATTCGGGGTTTAATGTGCGGTTTCTAGAGGCTGCAGTGCACACCTGTGAGACACCATGTTGTGCAGGTACCGGGTGGACCCAGGTGCCCCGAAGCGGAGGAATCGCCGCAGGCCAGTGGCCCGCAGCCCTGTTTGCACTGCAACACGTGTGGGTGTTCTGGCTTCGGCTGCGTGGCCTCTGCAGCTCCCCCTGGAGTGAAAATCCCTGCGAAGGAGATGATGCTGGAATGTGGGGAGAGGGGTGGTGTGGGTGGGGTGGTCTTCACTCCACCCACGTTTGTTTCTGAAGCAAGCACACTACCAGTCCAAACTTGGGCACCTTCAACGATTATTGGCAACAAATTATTTCTAGTACGAGTCACCCTGCTAATGGCCACCTGAGTCAGGGACCAGTGTGTGGGACATTTGAAACTATTTTGAGTTACTCTGACATTGCTTGATACTTATTTCAGAAACATGTGATTTTTGTTTGTGTTTGTATAGATGCATTCAAATAGCTTCAGTTCTTTATATATTAATGTTTATGCATTAATAAATATACATGAGTATATTTAACTTTTGAATCAAAATGTAAAGGGTGTTTCATACTGTGGGTTTCAGCCAAAAAAAAAAATGGAGAAACACCAGGATTTGATTTTCAATGCTAATCTTAATGTTTTTGTGTCTGACTTTTTTTTAAAACAGCTTTCTTAGTATAAAATTGACATGTCTTTCCATCTACCTATTGTATATATAATTTTGAGAAACAAAAACAAATCAAGTAATGATTAATTAAAAATTGGCATTCATGGAAGCCCTTGTCCAGTTGGAGTAATAGAATTAACCTAAATTAGAGAAAAATTTTTATTTGTTAAAGCTTTCTTTCTTCCGTGAAGCAACAGTGGACATTCATTGAGCATTCACAATGCTCACTCATTGTTTAGGTGATCGTTCTAGGTCCTTTACCTTGTCCATGCACTTTCTCCCACAGAATGATGCAACAAGGAGGTGTTTTTGTTACCACACCTAGCACGCACGCACGCAGATTGAAGCAGGGAGAGTTTCAGTGACCGCCCAAGGTCTCGTGACAGTGCTGAGCTGGGAGTCCCAAACTCCTGACTGTTCGCTATGTGGCATTCTGAAGGAAATGAACTTCATGATTTTCTTAACTCTCACTCCAAATCACTTTTACTCACGCGTGGGACAGGACCTGCCCTTTGCCTCCAAATCAGTCGTGAGGGGCAGGTGGCAAGTTGGTAGGACACTCGGGGCTTCGTGTCCACCCTGCTGCTGCCCCTCTGGCCCAGTGTCTGAAAGTCCTTGTGACGGACCAGGTTGCATGACACTGGTTGCCACTTAGCTCTGTGATGCTGTGATTTCACTTTCTTCATGGATTCTGTCGACCCAGAGCAGGGCTGTCACACTCTTGTCACCGGGGGCCACATCAGCCTCGAATGTCATTTTAGGACTGTATAAATGTAACTGCTCCTTATCTGGGGGCAAGGAGCTGGGCGCTGCCGCCAGGTAGAAACAAGGTGCCGGGCAGATGAAACAAGGTGGAGGGCCGGGTTTGGCCCGCGCCCTTGTGTTTGCCCCCTGTGACACAGGGTGATCAAACTTCAATTATAAATGTATATATAGCGGTTCTCTTGACTAAAAATAACAAATGGATGATGTAGCATTTTATTTCTCCTGCCCATTGATTGTACCATGAAAACTGTCTAATGGCTCTGACATTTAAGGAAAAATCACAAACCCTTCCTTTAAAAAAAAAATAAGATGCAATTAGATTTTATCAGATTCTAGCGATCTTTTAATTATTCTACTTCAGTAGAATCCCAGTGAGACAAGGGGACATGCGTGGCTGTTTTTATTCTGTTTTCCCCCTCAGTTTTTTGGTGCTAATAACGTCACTCTTTCTTCTTTGTCTTAGATGCTGTCCTTTTTTCAGGGAATGTTTACTTTCTATCATCAGGGCCATGAACTTGCCAAAGACTTCAATCACTACAAAATGGAACTACAGATCAACATTCAGAATGTAAGGAAAAGGAAGCTTTCCGGAATTGGGAAGTGTTTGAGATGGATATTTTTGATGTAGTATGTGAAGTCCTAAACTTAAGACCAGGTACTGGCATCTGAGGCTACATCGCCACCTTCTGGTCCATTCGTGTAACTAACTGCTCTCCAACTGGGTGAGGCTCAGGGAATTCTGCCACCTGGTGGCTCTCTTTAAAATTTCGTGTAGTTTATTTTTCCCTTATTTTTGGAAAAGTCACGAAGTATACTTTCACAGTCAACATTCACATACTTTGTTTTTTACTTTTCCAGCTTTACTGAGATGTAATTGACAGACAACACCATGTATCCTTATAATGACTTACATGCATGGCCAAATGATCACCACCACAAGTTCAGTTAATATCTGTCACTTTCTGGTGAGAACTTCCAGGCTCTGCTGTTCTTTCAACTTTTAGCTGTGTCACAGGGCGGCGTTAACTCTGTCGTCCTGCAGTGTGTGGGGTCGTGCTGAGGATAAGCGTTAGTCAACCCTGGGGCCTCTGTGTGTGGAGCAGACAAAGGAGCATCTCACCTTGGAGGTGAAGCTCTTCAGTGCCTCCGATCTCAGTGTCGTCCTGTTACCTGGGCTTCATTCCCAGGCAGACTTAGGGCGTGAGGAGGGATTTCCTTCTCGCCTTGTAAGCCTGTTTGCTCACACAGTGGGCTCACAGCTGCTGTTTGTGTCGTCATTTTCCTGGGAAAACGCGTGCTTTCAGTGGGTCTTGAGGAGACTTAGAGGTGCTCCCGTAGACAGTGTAGCAGTGCATGTTCTGATCAGAAGGTGGGTAGATGTTCTCTCGTCACTTGAGTGTTTTTGGAAGTGTCCCCCTGGCCTTGGTAGCAGCCCAGCGAGTGAGTTTGGGACACACAGGCACGAGGGCGGGAGTCTGTGGGCTCTGTGCCGCTTGACTTCCAATGCCTTAAAATCGGACAGAGTGAGGGTAGGTTTTTTTGGGTGTGTAGATTTTGTTTCTACTGTTTTTTTTTGGATGATTCCCTGCACTCGGGAGTACAGACAATAAAATTTCTTGTTTCTTGTATTAGTCAGTTTGTGTGTATACATTGTTTAACATTCAGCTGGATTGAGTGACTGAAAGAGTAAGTCTCCTTTCCCCATCATTCTTTCATGTAAAAGAAGCTTAAAAAACATCCATTACCCCTAACTTGGAGAATTGTTTGTGTAGGCAGTAGGACATCTAAGGATGCCGTGGTTTTTCAGAACACTTCTGCAGGCAGCAGCGGAACCCAGTGCTGTGTGTGAAAAGGGTTACACAGTTTGCGGGTCCCCAACCTCAGGGCCATGGACTGGTATTGGTCCAGGCCTGTTAGAAACCAGGCCGCCCAGCAGGAGATGAATTTGAATGCGATGCGCTTGAATCATCCCAAAACCACCCCCTGGCCCCCGTCCATGGAAAAATTGTCTTCTGTGAAACTGGTCCCTGGTGCCCGAAAGGCTGGAGACTGCTGATTAGTTTATAAGATTAGATTATAATCCTGATTCTTGCCTGCATCTCCCCCCTCCCCCATACTAACTGGCTGTATAACTTGGGGAAATTGACTTTTTCTATCTGGACCTCATCTGTCGAGTGCAGGCCTGACCTGGATGAGACCCCGCAGGCAGAAGTGGATCCGGATTTGTGGGGCCAGTGTAAAATGGGAAGGCAGGGCCCCTTGTTCCAAAAGGAAGTCTTTCAGGACGCCGACAGCAGAGCATCACCCGGACTGCAGGGACTTCTATGCACAGGGCCCTGTGTGGTGCTCAGGCTCCATGCCTGTGAAGCCACCTTTGCCCCAGGGCTGGGGGGAGGTGTAGGAGGAAATCAGTGCCTCCTTGGGGGCTCCAGCAAGACTCTCCCTGCTTATGCCTGGAAGTTGTGCCATAACACACCTGTGCTGTAACACACCTGTGCAGACAGGGGATGTGGTGAGCGAGTTCACAGCAGCATCAGTTCTCAGGAAGCCAGGATTTCAGCGTGAATGGGCAGTTTCAGTCATGAAATATCAGAGACAAGTGATCCTTTCAAATGGTTCACAAAATGCCCTGGTTAACATCCTTAATGTGTTAAGAACTTAGCATACACATTTGGTAACAACACTCATTTTCTATAGAGAAATGGCCAAAGGACAATTTACTGGGGGAAAAAACCCTTCTTCTGTATCATTTGGAACTTGAGAATTGTCATGAGCCAGTTGCCTAAAGTTCCCTCCCTCTCTCCCCCTTTCCCCCTCCCCCTTCTCTATGTCCCCGGCCTCCCTCCTCACCCTCTCCATTTCCATTGTGTCCAGGTGTTTCCAGCCTCTCCTAGCAGAGGTTCTTCTGTTCACCTCCCCTTTAGCTTTGAGGACCCTGATCTAGGGGACCCTGATCTAGGGGCCTTCTTGGCCCTTCTTCTATGCTTTTAGCTCTTTCCCCTTCAGGAGTGCCAGCACCTTTGAAACAGGCCACTCATTCTGGCTCCACCTCTGTGTTGCTCTGACCTATAGCCATGTGGTCCAGTCCCTGATGACGTCAACTCTTAGCATGTTAGAGGGGAAACTACATGTTGCTAAAAAAATATATATCCCAGTTGTGTGTTATTCATGCTCTGTATATTTATGTATCTAAGGAAGTATATGCATATGTTAGAATCAAATATTAGAGTTAGGTAATGGTGTGATAGAACGTTATAGATAAATTGGGCCAACTTTTTTAGTCTTTTACAATACTAAAAAATAGCAAAACTATTTTATAATCAGAAAAAAAGTGAAAGTTATTTAAGAGGTAAAATGACCTTTTTTCCCCCAATCTTGTTTCACCTTTTTGATGGTAAAAACGGCTAGATTTTTTTTTTTCTGAGACAGATTGATCTTTATCCATTTTCCACAATATAGAATAATAAATGGAAAGCAAAAAAGTGAGCAAGATGACTTTTAGAACTCAGATTATGTAGAAGATTGTAAATTGTCTCGAAATTAAAGCATATTTACAAAAATTAACTTTACGCTTCTCTGATCTCCGTCCCCAGAGGAATGTGGGAAAGGAGACTAGAATAGAATTCTTGGAAGAAAATACCACTTGAGAAGCTTTAGGATTCATAAAGCATCCCTAGAAGATGTGCAGAATGGTTAAGAGGAATTTAAGGGTGTGCGAAAATGCTTTTGTTACAGTGTTGTGAGGGTAGTCGAACCCCAAAACAACAAACGAGGCTTTCAGAAAAGAGATCGAAGTGACTGTGTGGACTGCAGGCGTGGTTCTCTCTGAGGGTGGCTTATGGCCACTTTTTACCTTGCGCGTTTTCCTTTTGTCCCCACACGCGACTGTGTGTGTTCTGTCCTCTCTGTTCTGTCATGCTGTGGAATTGTGCCCAGTGCGCTGTTTCTAGATACTGCCCTCTGCTGAAAGGAAGAAGGGCTCCTTTGGGCGATGGCTGATTTTCGGACGGGGCCAGAAAAACCGTGGGAGGCGAGCTGCAGGAGACTTCTTTTTGGATCAGGAAGTGAGGGATGACTCAGAGAAGGAGGGGGCCTGTCACCAGACACGGGGGCCAGCCAGAAGGGGCCGCACTGGTCAGAAAATGTCATTTTCAAGTGCAGTTGCCTTGACCTGGAGAAAATGAGGCTTATGTTAAATTTAATAGAAGAATTAAGTTTTTAGATTCCGAGCATGTAGACATATCACTGGTATAATAGTAATAATGAGTCAGGTTGTTGCAAAGGAAAGACTTCCCGGATGGAGATTTTTATGACCTGCATTTAAAAAAATTCTGTGAGTTAGTAGTATTGTGGGAAGTGGATGCAGGGGTTCTTATGTCGAAGAACGGAATTATTCCTGGTGTTAGCAGGCTTCTAAAGTAATTAATATCTAGTTATGTAGACTCCTGTATTAGTTATTTTACCACTTTTTATCCTTAACAAAGAGGCAACTGGAAAGGCTCGGTCTGTTTTGAGAAACTTATAGGAAAATGCTATACATTTAATCATACTTATCCAGAGACTTAAAAATATCCGTGAAAAAACTCAGCGTGAGAACTTAAAACTCATACGTGTTTTTCCTCCATTTCAGACGCGGAATCGTTTTGAAGGCACGAGGTCGGAAGTGGAGGAGCTTATGAACAAAATCAGGCAGAACCCCAAGGACCACCAGCGGGCCAGTCAGCTCACAGCAGAGGGTTACCTGTATGTGCAGGAGAAAAGTAAGAGCCGCCCACGGGGGTGCATGGCCCGTTTCGCACTGTTTTAGAACTTCTCATTGTAATTGCGCCAGTATTTTTGATGTAATTCCTATCACTTTCTTTGACCCCTCCCGTCCTAGAAGGTGCTCTAGGGAGGGGACTGTGAAACGCCCCTAATTCTGCACCACTGTCTGCTAAAAGTCACTCGTGAGGGAGCCAGAACTTGGCTGAAGGTGGAAAGTGGCGGGGGGGGGGCATTCTCTTTTCCTCCTTTCGCCTCATCCTTGTCACCGCCACCCCCCCCACACACACACACAACACACACAACACACACACATCCATATGTAGTTGCCTTGCCCTGGCTGGGTGGTTCAGTTGGTTACAGTGTCATCCCTGTGCCTCAAGGCTGTGGGTTTACTCCCTGGTCAGGGCACTACAAGAGGCAGCCAAGGAGAGCATAAGTAAGTGGAACAGCGCATGGATGTTTCTCTCCCTAAAAAGTATCAATAAATAAAAACGCATTAGAAGTGCCTTTAGTTGGTGAAAGAAAAAATAATGTCAGCCTATGCTGGGCCGAACTTTTGTTTTGCTATGATTGGACCTTTACTGGCCTTTGAAATTCTAGCTGCCAGCGGGCCCCCACAGCCCCTGCCCCGAGGAAGACCCTTCTCTTTTCAGAGCTCTGGTGGTTGTGGCGCTGACTTAGTAAGAGCTCAGCAGAATGTTCTGCGCGTGTGGGCAGCTCGCCCCTGTACTGCTCATGCCTCGTTGAAAAGCTTGGCTTCGCCGTCATCAGTGAGGGCAGCTGCTTACAGAGGAGGAGCCACAGTGGGCCTGAAACAACCGGATTGATTTCCGCACTAGGTGCTTTCTCCGAGCACGGCGGTTCCATCGTTCTGTCGTTTTGAAAGGCCAGAATTGAATCCAGAATGATTGCATGAATTAAATAGAATTCTTGAAACCCTCCCCGACCCTTAATACCTTGAAACAAACGCAGCTCACAACGAAGAGACTTCAGCTGCGAGGTGACAGCCCCACCCACCCTGTGAAGAGCGTGTCTTTGACAGGCTTCTGCATCGCTGCCCTAGCAGGGCCTTTCTCAGATGCTCTGTCTGAGCCTTCACCGCTAGGTTTTCCCTTTCATTCCCACAAGCGGTCTTTGCCAGTTCATTTCATGGAGCCGCCTTGCTTGCTGCCTGCTGGGTGTTTCCTCTGCGGTCCGGTGGCATTCTGCGCGTTTGCTGCGTGGCGAGGAAACATGGGAAGTTCTGTTTGCCTTTGCAGGGCCTGCTCCCTTCGGGTCCAGCTGGGTCAAGCACTACTGCATGTACCGCAAGGCGGCCAAGAAGTTCAACATGATCCCGTTCGAGCACAGGTCCGGGGGGAAGCTCGTGAGTATTTGACTTTACACTTTGTGTTCTGTGAGGGGGCTGCTCTAATGACGCCTGTGTTCACTGGTGATCAATACAGTGTATTTTTTAGGGTTAATTTTTTTTGTTTGCTTGTTTATAAATCATAAAGGCCAGGAAAGAAGAATTCATGTTTTTTGACTTGACTGCATGGGTTTCTATGATCAGATCTTTTTTTTTTTTAAGAGTAGGGTTGATCCTTTACATCTCTGTTATTGGAAGATGACAGTGGTTCGTCAGGTCAGTGTTTACGAAGGAGATCTGACGTGGGCACGTGTGTTCACACCCGGAACACACAGAGTACAGAGTAGATGGTCTAGAATGAACTTCACTGTCTTTCGCTTAGATTTTCCAAGTTCTCACGTAGGTGTTCCTCACTGTGGATACTCCTCCCGTAGCAGAGAAACAGCAGAGCCCTGCGTGACAGCAGGGACAGAGCAAGGAGCCCACAGGCAGCGGCTGCGTTTTAAACAGAGGCTGCAGCGCGTGGCAGTGATCAGCAGTCGGGAGACAAAGGTCTTCTGAACGTCATTGCTGACACATTTTCAGAAAGGCTAATTCAGGGCTTGCTGGTAGATGGGCATCATTTTGCTTACGGGAATGTATAACTAACCCAAGTTCCCGTCTGTTCACGTCTACTTTGTATCTTCCTAAAGAAACTGTTGACCATGGCTTATCAGGCGAAATACATTTTTGTAGTAATGAAGTGGAGGTGGCAAATCAGGTGTATGACGGAAGTGAGGACGCCACTCTCGAAGGCTGATGGTGTGAGGAAGGAGCATGGGCGCAAGCCCGAGTCCCTTCAGGGTTAAGTCCTCAGATGTGACTGCTTAGCGGTGAATGTTTTAGCCACCCAGTAGTAAAACGTACCTTTTATCATATAATGACAGTGATATTTTGAGTATTTGTGTATTTCAGTGCCTGCTTAATATTGTCTGGAGACCCTCATATTCTAGAAAACGTTCAAGTATTCTGGGGATGTACATCCTGACTTCTTACAGATCTTTAGTGAGGACCTGTGTTTCCGCACTGCTTCTGACTCCTCCTGTCTTCTACCTCTTACTCGAAAAACTATTTTATTTTTTTCCATTACCATCCACTCCCTGGCCCCTGGCAGTCACCACCTGTTGTCCGTGTCCATGTACTTTTGTCTTTTTTTTGCTCGACCCCCCACCCCCCCAACCCCCGCACCCCCTTTTTATTGTTGTTATACTTTTAGAGAGGATGGTTTAGTAAGGGAGAATGGTACCATAAAAAAATCAAGAGAGGATAAATTGAGGGTGTTCATTTAGGAAAGAAGAACCACATAGATTGAGTGGTTCTTGTTTTAGATTATCAGCATAGCTGATCTAGGGCCCCTAGATTTACGTGGAATCAAACATTTTATAGGTCAAAGATGGTCATATATTTGGCACAGTATAATAGGAAATAAAAACCAATTATTATTCTTTTTAAAAGGGTGCAATAAGAGTAACAAATACTCTAGCATGTAGAAAATATTTTGTTACCGTAGCTTTTAAAATTGGTCCCCATGAGGTCTGGTTTAATGTGACTGTCACCAAAGCAGGATCTAGAAACCCCTAAGAAAAGCAGAATGACAAAAATGGTTAAAATTCTAAATAGTGTTTAAATAAACTAGTTTGGAAGATCACACATAGGATAAAGGGACTTAAAATCTTGATGCCCCCTCACTCCCAATATAGGGCACCTTAGTACCTGTGTTCATATGTTTATACTGTGTGTGTTTGTGCTGTGTGTATATTTATACTGCAGTTTTTGAGAGTGTTTCACATGGCTCTTTGCAGGGGGACGGAGAGGCGTTCTTTCTGAAAGATTGCACCAGAAGGCACGCTGACTCCATCGACAGAAGGTTTTGTTTTGATGTTGAAGCTGCTGACCGGTAAGTGATAGGGATGACGAGACGTCTCAAAAGAGTCGTTTGAAGAACCGATTTAGAAAAAATACAGGCAACATGCAACTGAGATTTGCAGAGCCTGAAAGAGCGTTATCTGGCTCCATTTCCAGGCTGTGTATCATTCACTGTGGGCTGTTGAGCCTGGGTCGCTGTGTTAGGCGGTGGGGGCTTGACCTTGGCTGGTGTCTGGAGTCGTTCTGAGCAGGGTCGTCACTGAGTAACTCGGGAGCATTTCGTTGTTGATCCACGCCGAATGTGTGGCACTAAAAGGAATAGTGGGCGAAAAGAGGGGAGTAGGTGACAAAGCTAAAAAAGGCGCTGGAGACTCGACATGCAAATCAGTGTCGTCTGTTTGGTGTGGGAATTTTCAGTGTGTCTCCTCTGTATGTGAAGGAGGGTCTTAGGCATATTTTGTTTATTAAAAACTACTGATTTTTTCTTACTGTATGACTTGTAGTTATTGAGCGGTTAAAGGATCTTTGCCAGAGAGAAGGAAGTAAAGGAAAAGGAAAAAAATTCCCTTGTTCATGTGACCTTGTGTCTGGCATTTATGTGTGTGTCCTCCTGTGCCACCAGGGCACATTGTGGTACTCAGTTTTGTTTCATTTTTCATGGCTGACAGTATGGTGGTTTTCTGTAAGGCCTGGGTTTAGAAATAATGTTTTTGTTTTGTTTTGTTTTTTAGACAGAGGAGAAGGGAAGGAGAAACAGAGGGAGAGAGGGGAAGGGAGGGAGAAAGAGAGGGAGAGAAACATCATTGTATGGTTGCCTCTCACACACCCCTACTGGGGACCTGGCCCACAACCCAGGCATGTGCCCTGACTGGGAATCGAACCAGCGACCCTTTGTTTTGCAGTCCAGCGCTCAATCCACTGAGCCACACCAGCCAGGGTGAAACAGTGGTCCTCAGATAAGGCTGTTTAATATTTGTACAAGAAAAGTTTTAAATTGGAGATTTTTTAAAAGCAGAAGTTCATTTCAGGTCGGGACCTAAGAATACGAAAATAAGTAATGCTTCCTCTTCCTATAGATGATAGAACTGAATCCCTGAGGTTGGTGCAGGGAGGGAAAATTCCGTGCTTTACTTCCCAATAAATGAACTGAAGACCAGGCACGTAAAAAGACGTGCCCTTAAGCACGGCGATGCATGTGGCATTACCATGAAAGGACAGGTAGCTTAATACATATTTGCCAAGATCGATTAAAAAGTGAAGAATGTCTGTGCCAAAGAGGTTAAATTTCAACCCACTTTATACAACTTGAGCATGCGTATGTGTGTGAATGCCCCCAGTGACATGTTCTGAGTCCTTTCTAAGTCCAGACAGTGCTCTGAATTCCTCTGTGCATTTTCTCATTGGAGCTTCACCACATCTCTGGCAGGTAGATATTATCCTTCCCATTTTATGCTGGGGAGCTGGGACATAGAGACTGTAAGTGGTCTCCCAAGGTCACGCGGCTAGGACATGAAAGAGCGGAGATTCGAACTCCTGCATTCTGCCTCCAGAGCCCAAGCTCTGAGCCCCTGTGCTGCAGGCCTGAGCAACGTTTTGTAAGTGTGATGTTTCCTATGTAACGAATGAACATGAGGCAGCCGTGATGCTACTGGAAAATGTGTTGAAGGAGGTTAATCTGATTTGTTTTGAAAGCAGACTACTTCTAGTTCTGTACATACTGTTTTAATACAATTTATATTACTTTTGCTTAGTCCTGTATATTCCCTGAGACTTGATCATGCCGGATGCTCTTCATCGGGCACCTTCTGATGAGGTAACCTTTTTCCACCCCTGGCAAAGATTGACAAGGGATAATTATGCAGTTTTTATCTATAAAAGGCACCAGCTTGGAAGGCCTTACAGTGGATACACTGTAGTGGTTCCAGCTGGTACCACTAGGGAGCCCTCTTTTCAAATAAAATTTTGTGCATATATAAAAGAGGAAAACGAGTTTCCTTATTAAGTGGGGTGGGGCTTGTACCTCCTACTCTCTGTGTCCTCCTTTTTGCAGAAATCTCCTGTGTGTTTCTGTTGACACCCAGAGCTGGTTTCTAGGGACCTGTGGCAGGAGGACCAGTACTCTAGTCTCAGGGGTTAAAGGAAGGCCTACCGAGGGCATGGCATCTAAGTGGGTACCTAAAGCTTCGGTGGAGTCGGCTGGGGTTGAGACTCACGCTTCAGGCGGAGTGAATAGCACGTGTGAAGGCCTGAAGACGAGAGGGTGTGACGCGTGTGAGGTTCCGAGGGACACCCAGCGTCACTGGTTCAGAGAGCCTGGGAGGGTGGGAGAGGCTGCAGATCGGGGCACGGGCCTCACCTGGAGGTTTCCAAGCTTAGTTCATTATATGGTTTTAAGCAGGTCAGGGAGTGACATAATTCTGGTTTTCAATACTTACTCTGGCAGGGCCAGATTTGGGGATTTGGCAGGAGTGGGTGAAAGGACTGTGGTTGGTGTGGTGCCAGTGGGGATGGGAGTGAGCAGGCTCGTCTGAGGGAAAGTTTGAGAGAGAAACTGGATGTTGGAGTCCAGGGAAAAGGACGGGAAGGTCTCTTTCTGTCTTGGGTAACTAGATGGTGCCATTTCCTAAGAGGGAAAGCCAAGGAGGAATAAGGATGGAGGAAGACGATGACCTCAGCCTGGTCCTGTTGCATTAGATTGCTCTGGCTTGTTCAGTGCGAAACCCAGGAGGACGCTGGGGTAGCACGTGGCGGCTTCAGCACCTTTGCACTGAGCCTGACCTTCAACCTCCTGGAACTCTCCTGTCCTGTGACTTTGTGACAGTGAGCCGAGCTGGGTCTCCCCAGATTTCTTGGCTCTCTGGTTGGTGTCATTTCCTTTCCCCTTTGCTCTCCCTTCCTTTCCCTCCCATTCACATGTTACTCACCCCTGCCCATTTGTTCTTGCGCCCCACTGCCTTTTCGTTTTTGTAGCACTTCGCCGGTTCCTGATTTCCCAGACCTTGTGAAATATGGAGTTCTCTGGGGCTCAGTCCTCAGATCTCTCCCACCCTGACCTTTACCATCTCGTCCAGCCTCATGACTTTAAGTGTCACGCTGGCGATTCTGCCTGGATCTCCTCCCTGGACTCCAGGTGCTCATAGTCAGCTGCGTGCTCAGTGTTGCTTCTGGGGTGTCTAAACAGACATTTTGAACAATGCTGGGGTGGGAGATACTGTCTTCGGTCAATTTTCCAAGAATTCTTGGGAAAGCAAAAAGGTTTATTCTCTTGATGTGGGATCCAACGTTTTATACAGATATATTGGACCTGATCATATAACTACTAATATATATATTTTTTTCAAAAGCAGTACATGCTAATTGTAACTCCTTTCCTAAAGCTCTTCGGTTAACTTGGAAACTAACTTTCTTGATGCATGTGTCTCCTTGAGTCTTTAGGGTGATGCTACTTTTCAGTTGAATTACAGACTCCTGTTGTCTTTGGTTTATTTTCTCGTTTCTAAGCAGGGAAACATCTACTCAGGTTCCGATGTTACCAGCGAGCAGTGTTTGTGGGGCCCTTGGGTTCCAACTGCCCCCTGCTGTCTCTGCTGCTGCTGGTCCCTCATTTTCGGAGTGAAACCTGGAGGAGGGTGGTGAGGGGGCTTTGAGATCTTGACCCTAATTCTGAGGCTTTGAGGGCATATTTCATCATAAGTTTCACTCAGGTAGGCTCTTTTCTTGTCTGCTTCCCTGATTCCTAGCCAGTCGACTACTGGGAATTATAGGTAATTTGTTCTTTGTCTATTCGATTCTGAATTCCACAAGGGTAGGGGCCTCATCTTAGTGTTACTTGGTACTGTGGAATCAAATGCTATGCCTTATATTTGGTGGGCATTCACCAAATTTGTCCTGGATTAAAATGAAATTGAATTGTTGTTTACTAGTGACAGATCTGGGGTTGGATTCAGTCAGGCAACTGTCCGTCCAGCTTCCTTTTCTCCTGTGCCGCGGCGCAGCACTGTGAGCTCCAGTGTGTTCATTCTGCTTAAAGAAAATGAACTTCATCCGTTCGGGAGCCTGTGGGCATTGTAAATGGGCTTCCGCTGGCGCTGGTACAGGAGTCGTACTGGGTACCTTCATGTAGCAGTTTCACAGGTGATTGCACGATGTTTACTCTAAATACATTGTAGCTTTTCTCCTGGTATTAATTTTTGCTGCTTTTTATTCCTCATGTTGGAGAAGTAGTCAGGTAACATTGTGATAATGGGTCATACTTCATAAACTGCAGAATGGAGCGCGGGCTTGCCATTGATCTGTGGGGATGTAAATATAGAGCTTTCCCTTGATTGTTGCATGAGTTCAGATCAGGTTTGGTTGCATGTAACCTCAAACCTCAAACTAAGATGACTTCAGCAGTGTAAAAGTTTATTGCTGTCTCTTGATCAGGAAGCCGAGCGGTGGTCAGGTAAGGGCTGCATCCTTGCTTTTTGGCATCGGATCCTGCTGGCTCTCCTGCATGGTGTGCCTTCCTCGTCTCCTTGGGGCCAGGTGATTGCGTGGCACTGTCTTGTTGTAGGGGCGCTTTTTAGAGGTTGCTCATACGACTCTTGCTCACAGACCACCAGCCTAAATGGACTCGTGTGGTTACACCTCGTAGCAAGGGAGGCTCGGAAATTGCTCTCTTTTGTTTCCAGACATCCTTGAGCTGTTCTAAGACTTGAGAATCTATTACTGAGAATGAAGAAACATCGATTTGTTGTTTCACCCATTCATGCGCTCATGGGTTGCTTCCTGTATGTGCCCTGCCTAGGGATCCAATCTGCAGCCTTGGCGTATTGGGTTGATGCTCCAACCAAGTGAGCTACCTGGCCAGGGTTTGAACGCTTTTTGCACCCGTGTGCATGGAACTGCATTGTCTGTCAGTGTTAGAGAGTAAGTTAAGAACATGTTGCTTCCAGAAGCCCATACAGCTGGGCTGAATAATAAGAATTACTGTAGCATATTAGCTGCAGTAATAGTTGTAAGTACAGTATTTTACAGTGCATGGCATTTACACACCTTAACAGTTGTTCACTGTGTTTGGCATTCAGGATGAAATTAAAAGACTCCGTCCTAAGGGAACTTACAGACCAGGAGGGTTTACAAACAAGTTATAGTTCAGAAGTCTGTTTAAAGTGCTTTGGGAGCTGAGAAGCAATAGGGAGTACGGTTGGCTGGGAAAGCTTAGTCAAAAAATTGATTGTTAAATTGAATTTTGAAGATTTGGTACGAGTTGGGGAGCTTAGGGGAATGATAGAAGTCTTGAGAAAACACGCTGAGACAATCCTTTAAGTCAGAGGTTCTCAGCTGTGAACCGAGGTTCTCAGCTGTGAACCGATGTTCTCAGGGAACTTTTTGATTGGTGGGGAGGGCCTGGGCCGCCCGTTGGTGCTGACATCTAGTGGATCCAGGCTGGCAGTGCCGCTGGATGGTTAGCACAGGACAGCTCTCTGCAGCAAGTTGTCATCTGGTCCCACGTGTTAGTAGTGTAGCTGTTGGGAAGCCCCGTTTCTCAAGCATCTGGTAAGAAAACAGCTCCAGCTGCTGTTTGTGGAATCCAGTGGAATTGTGCTCTTTTCTTTTACGTGACTGTATTTATAAAGTGCATGTTTTAATTAAAAAAGTATAACAGTAACTATGGTTCTGGAGATGGTTTAGAGCCAGAATGGAAGGGGCTGTGTGTGGCTTGATCCTTCAGGAACTCTTAAAATTGAGTGTAGAGAGAATAGGAATGGAAGTGATTTTGAAAGAATTTAGATGGAATTGGTGGAAAACGGAATGTGTAGAATTAGAAAGAGCATTTCTCGTATCTAGGCTTCTGTGTTTGTCGTAAGCGTGAGAATTTGCCCCGTGGGTGATGTGGTTGACAGCGGCGGGCTGAAAACCACATTTTAGAGGATGCCGACATTTAAATGGAAATCCGAATTTACGTTAATCTGACTTTGTTCTTAAAATGCATGCTGAAGAACACTGGAGTCTGCCTTGTGGAAAGGTCTGGGGCTTTTGAGTAAAGCTGTAACGAACAGTTGTGGGCACGTTTTCATTTTCTCTCGGATCAATAAATACCTTGGAGTGGGATTGCTGGGGGGGGTGGTGTGTCTTTGTGTGTGGAAGTAGATGCATGTGTGTGTGTATATTTGTGTCTGTATGTTTGGCTTTTTAGGAAATTGACAGTTTTCTAAAGTGATTTTTTAACTTTATTGTTGCCACTATTACAGATGTCCTCATTTCCCTTGTCCCTTTGCCACCCCCCCCCCCCCCTTCTCTCTGGCCATCACCACACTGCTGCCTGTGTCTGTGGGTTGTGCGTATCGGTTCTTTGGCTGATCCTTCGAGCTTCTTTCATCCAGTCCTTCCCACCAGCAACGTATGAGGTTCCAGTTTTCCACCCGCTCACCAACTTCTGACGATATTTTCTTCTTTGTTGTAACAGCGCGCGACTGGTGGTGGGGGCCGCACCTTTTCATGCGCTTTATGGTCGTTCATACTTTTCCTATCGTGAGGTGTGTGTTCAGATATTTTGCTCATTTAAAAAATGATGTTGTTGGTCTTTTTGTTATTGAATTGTAGGAGTTACTTCGGTAACTTGGAGACACATGTTTTGTCAGATACATTAGTCGTGAATATATTCTCTGATCTGTAGTTTGCCTGTTCATTTTCTTAATAGTGTCTTTTGATGAAAAGCACAGTCCCTCCACTTCTCCAGGACAAAATTAACTATAACATAGGATTGAATACTGACATTAGAGTAAAACACAATCTTTTCCTGCACGGTACTTCTTTTCTGACCATAACATGTGGCCCAACTGAATTTTGAATCAAATTGAATGGTAAATGTAAAGGTATCTCCTGTTTTAGAATCACAACAAGCAAGAACACTAACGTATGCTTGCCACTGAGTTAGTTCTGTAGGTCTGCTTCATGCTTCTTACCTAAGAATAAAACACCACCTCAAACTGTGGCTGTCTGGAAGTCTCCCATATATAAGACTAACCGCAATTTCAAATGCAACCAACACTTACCGTCTAATGTTAACACTCAAAGTCAAGGCTTTCAACCTAAACATTCCACAACATTTATTATACTTTACGAAGATGGTAACAAATACTCTCTAAAACCTCAGGTTTGATTACATGTGAGGTCAAGTTTATTCGTCATATGAAGAGAGGATTGTGAATTTAGTACTCTATCATTGGCCAAAATCAAGCTTTAATCGATGTGACCTCAACCGGGCTGTAACCCTTCACCAGAGTGTTTCCAGAATGAAAGCTGATTGAAGCTCAGAACAGACTGTTGTAGACATATTTCCTGCTAGCTGTTAGAAACTTTAGGTTCCGCACCATTCTGCACACTGTACAGGCATTTCTTAGATTAAGGAAAAAAAAAGTCTAATTTTGCTGAAGTTGAATTTATCATTTTAAAAAAATTGATAGAAATATTTGGTCTAAGAAATCGTGATCCCCAGGTTGCCAGGATGTTTTTCCACACTTTCTTATAAAAGCTTTACAATTAGTCTATGACTTGTGGAGATTTTGGGGGTGTGTGGTGTGATTTGTGGAGGTTCAGTGCTACTTCCTTTTTCCTGTACAGATAGATATTCAGCATTTCCAGCCCCCTTTGTTCAGAAAGGCTTTCCTGTCATTGGATTGTCTTGGCACCTTTGTCGCAAATCATTTGACTGAGTGTGTGTAGGTCTGTTTTTGTTTCTAGGTTCCCTTTTCTGTCCTTTGCTCTGCCCCTTTTCAGTTCCACATCGTCATTGCTGTAGCTTTGTAGTAAGTCTGGAAGCCACGTTGTGTGATTCCTCTGTTCTTTTTCAAAGTTGTTCTGGCAGTTCTACATTCCTTGTGTTTCCACATAAATTATAAAATCAGTTTACTTCCACAAAACACCTACAGGCCAATATTATCAATGTGGGACATTAATAATTCATGTGTATGACTTTCCATTTATGTAGTCTTTAATTTCTCTCAGTACGTTTTATACTCAGTATAGGGGTCATGGTCATCTTTTGTTAAATTTCTCTCAGTTACATTTCTGGACATTATTTTGACAGTGTTTTAGATTTTATTATCCAATAAACTGTTACTATATGGAAATGCAGTTGGTTTTAATATTGCTGAGTTGATTTATTAGTTCTTTGTAGTTTCTTCAGGATTTTTTTTATGTATACAATGGTATTGTATATGAATAAAAACAGCTTTCTTTCTTTCTGTCCTGTATGTCTTTTATTGCTTTTTCTGGTCTTACTGCGCTGCCAAGACCTCCAATAAAATATTGAATAGCAGTGATGATTTTGGGCATCTTGCCGTGTTCTTGATCTTAGGGGAAAAGCATTTATTATTTCACTTGTAAAGCACAGTGTTAGCTGAAGATTGCAGATGCTTATCATGTTGAGGAAATTTTTGTACATTCCCACTTTTAATCATGGAGAGATGTTGACTTTTGACAAAGTATTTGTCAATATCAATGAAATGATCATTAAAATTTTTCTTGAATCTGTTAATGGGTGAATGGCAATGAATTTTCTAAGTGAAGCTAACCTCGCATTCCTGAGACAAACTTCTACTGGTCATGGGATTTGTTTATTTCTCCCTAAGCTGTTGCCTAAATGGCATATATTTGTTTATAATAGGCACTTATTTTCATACCTGGAAGATCTATAGTGATAACTTTTTTTACATGTTTAATGCTGGAGATTTCCTTAACATTTTTTTCTTGTTAAGCCTTGCCTAAAGTTTAATCAGTTGTGTTATTTCAGATAAATCATGTCCATTTTTTGTTTCATTGTCTCCTGTTTTTATCTTTATTTACGTTTATTAGCTTTAGATTTTATTTTCTGATCACTTCCTAAGATGGAAGGATTGATTTTCCACATTGTTTTTGAATGTAGACATTTAAATGTATAAATTTCTAATGACTGCTTAACTTGCATCCCACACATTTTGATGGGTAGTATGTTTGTTGTACCTTCTTTTAAAATTTTTTTATGGGATTAGGACATAAGTGTTGAATTTTAACTCAGGTGTTATTTAAAGTATGTTTTAAAATTTTCAAACGGTTGGGGATTTTCTACGTGTAATATTATTATTGTTTTTCTACTTTGGTCAGAGAACATGCGTATTCTGTATTTTATCCGTACTTTGAGGTTTATGAGACTTGTTTTGTTGCCCCAAATGTGGGCTCTTTGGGAAATGATCCAGGTGCACTGGCGGACAATGAGTTCTCCGCTGTTGCTGGGTCCACTGTTCTCCAAGTGTCAGATGGAGTAGGTGGCTAGTGTTGCTCAAGTATTCTGTATTGTTTGGTTTCTGATATTATTTTGTTATTTACTAACCCAGGGATGGAAAAATCTCTCACTAGGACTTGCCTATTTCCTGTGAATTTTGTCAGTTTCTACTTAATGTATTGAATATTTCAGATCGTGTTTGTGCATGCACATTTGTGATGTGTCTTTTTGATGAAGTGACCCTTTTATCATTATGAAATGTCCTTAAATTTCTGCTACTAGTCTTTATCTTGAAATCTACCCTGTTCATCATTAGTATAGTCACACAAGTTTTCTTACGCTTAGTGTCTACGTGGCATGTCCTCTTTTTACCATTTTCTTCTTACCTGTCTGTGCGTTCAAGTTGGTGGTTTATTAATAGCATATAACTGAGTCTATTGTGTGTGTTGTAATTAGTCTGTTTGGGTTTAAGCCTGCCGTACTGGTTTTGTTTTCTGTTTGTCCTGGCTGTTCTTTGTTCTTCTGTTCTTCCTTTACTTTTTAGTGAATTTAAGTTTTTTAGTATATTCCATTTTACCTTCTCTGTGTGATGTTTCATTACTCCTCTTTGTATGTGCATTTTTAGTTTTTATCGTAGGGAGTATAACATGCATTTTGAATTTATCATTGTATCTGCCTTTTCATAAACAGTGTAAGAACCTTACAATGGTAGACTCCTGATTACCACTCTTTGCTCCTGCGCACTTGTCATATTTTAGTTCTACCTACGCTGGGAACCCAATAATACATTGCAACTTTTAATTTATGAAACTGATCATCTGTCAAATTTAAAGAAATACAACATTTCATTTACATATATGTGCATACATACATATATATGAGGGTGTATATGGGTATGATTTTTTTAAGTCTTCCCTTGTTTATACCGACATGCTTATTATCAATTCTGATTTTCTTAAGTTTTTTTCTGCAGAACCGAGTTTTTAATCTTGCGCCATTTCCTGTAAGTTCCTTAGGCTAAATTAAGTTAAGCATTTCTTGTAATGCAGGTTTGTTGGAGAAGAATTCTTCATGTTTTGTCTGTCGGAAAATGTCTTTATTTTGCCTTCATTTTTGATGAATGTAGAAGTCTACGTTGATAGTTTCCTACCCCCCATCCCCTGCACTTCAAATAAGTCATTCCGGTTTTTCAGGCCTCTGTTTTTTCCTCCTGGCAAGTCATCCATCTTTCTTATTGTTCCCCTCTATGTGTCTTTTCCTTTTGCTGCTTTCAAGATTTCCTTTTTATGGTGTGCCTGAGTGCGGTTTTCTCTCTTTTATCCTGCTTGGGGCTCATTGAAATTCCTGGGTATGTGGATTGATATTTCCTATCAGTTTTGGTAAATCTTAGCCATTATCTGTTCATTTTGTTCTTCTGCTCCATTTTCTCTTTCTTCACATTCTGGGAGTCTGGTTGCATCATGTTAGACTATGTGATACCTGTTTCAAATGTACCTGAAGCATTTTAATTTATGGAAGTGACTGAGTGACAAGATGGTGAGGCTCATGCCATTCGGAGAGAAGTTTATTATTTTTAGTTTCCAAGAGGAGAAGTCATGTCATGTCACCCAGGGCTACCTGGGGAAACTTCAGGCTTTGGTCAGAAGTCAGGATTGGCTAGTTTGAATAACTCTGGGGAGCTCTAGGCTATGGGGAAATACTGGCTTGGTTGGATTAAAGGATATGGAGTAGGATTGGTTGGTCTGCATATGAAAGGTATCCCTGGAACTCCTCATCATTGTCATTTTATTTTCTATTCTTGCATATCCAGTTGTCTTTCTAATAGTTTGCATTTCTTTACTGAAATCCCCTTCAGTTTATGCAAGTGGACCACCTTTTGCACTGGATCGTTTAGCATCCTTTCAGTTGTTTTTAGGTTTCTGTTGAATCCCCTGCTGCCACCCCCCCCCCCCCCCCCCCCCCCCCCCCCAATATCTGGCCTGTTTCTGGGATGTTTGTTTTGACTGCTTCCTCACTTGATGTTAGGTTACATTTTCTTGCTTCTTTGCATGCCTTGTCATTTCTTTGCTGTGTACAAGAGAGCAGTAGAGACTAAGGTGAGTAGTACTTTTACCTGATAAAGAGGACTTGTCCATTTTTCGCTTAGGTTACCGATGTGTGGGGTTGGCACTTCAGTTGGCAGTTGAGCTGAGATTCAGCATTGTTGTTACTGTAATTAGATTTTGTTCATGACAGGCCTCATGTGACTTGAGGAGGCCACCTGTCCTGCCCCGCATACACAATGAGCGCCATACTCCTCAGGGCTGCTCCTTCAGCCCCACACTCAGACTGCCAGTGAGCGCCTGGTGATGTCCCCGGGGAAGGAGTTGCAGGGGTGGGGGGGGGTGGGGGGGTGGGTGGCTCCAGACTTCCTTTGTGTCTGCATCTTCTGGGGATTCTAAAAGAGCCCACCATCCCTTACCTTCCATTGAAGACTTCGTTAAAATTCTATTTTCCCCATCTTTGAAGGCTTCCTCTTTGTCCTCCTGCTTCACAAACGGTGAAAGCAGCCATGCGTACCTGTGCACATGTGCGTGTGTGTGAGCGTGTAACTTTACGTATTTTGGCTCATTAGGTTTCTTTGCGTCTTCAGGTCTTAGATGGTCATTAAAAACAACAACAACAACTGTGATTCTGTAGGCTCTCCACCCTGTTCTTCTAAGGGCGAGAAGCATGTTGTCTTAACTTTCTGCCTTCGGAGCAGAAGCAGCACTTCCCTAACGGTTAATGCTTTGAATTCACTGCTTTTGGAGGGCATAATCCTGCTTCTGACATTGCTTACTTTCTCTCTTTGAAACAACTTTTTGGTGGACAGAAGAAAGAGATTATTATAAAGTCTTTACCCCTAGTAAAATCAAGCAACGTGCTTTTTATCATCTCTGGGAAAATGCGTGACTCATAGATTTGCACTGAAAAGTTTTTGCCAGCAGACCTTATGAGACACTGATGATGACATCCATGGTTCTGTGACTTTTAAAAAGTCGTTTGTTTGGCGCTTTCCCATTTTCACAGTGAAATTCAGTGCAGGACTTGTAACGTGCCGGCTTGGTTTATTTATTTTCCTTTTTAACTTTCCTCTTAGAAGAGCAGTAGAAATACTTCTGGTTGTTACTACCGTACGTTTGGTAGCTGCTTCTTAGTTTTTTCTCTTAATTTCCTCTGTTTACAAGAATAGCTCATTAATTGACATTTCGTAACTGTCTTGTAGATGTTTGTCTCCACTCTGGTACATTTGTATATTTTCTTAATTTGTGGGTTCATTGATCTGTCATGTAAAATATCAGGAGAACACATGTCTTCCATATGCTTTGATAGAACTGCAAGAACTGCAGTTGAAAGAGAATGAATAGATACGGGGTCAAGTGCAAAGGCAGATAACAGCTCCCTAGACTGCCTTTCATGTGCGAGCCTGCGGGAGTGCCTGATGCATAGAGGTACATATTTTTTAATGAGTGGATGAAAACAGAGTGAGACGGTGTTCTACAGATAATTATGGTTTTAAGTAAAAAAGGGACAGACTATCCTGACAAGTTACACTTTCTTTTACCTGGTTCATTTTTTACTTCTTGAAGTGTATACTGTTGTCTTTGCATTCACCAAGAATCAGCTTTGCTTCGCTGGCATGGTGAATTATTCATAGCACCTTGTTTAAGGCGCGTATTAGGTACTCAGATGTTAGTTTGGTTGAAGCGAGTTGTTATGTGAAGAAAGGAATGCTGTGTCCTCAGTTGGGCCAGTATCATGCATTGCAGTGATACTAACTTTGAGAACCCCCAAATTGGGACTTTCTCAATTCTCCTTCTAGCTGTAGTGGAGTGGTTAATCTAGTGACCTTAACTCTTCCACTAAATGAAGACGATGTGGTAACTCCCTCTTTCTTTATGTAAATGTGGATCATCTAGTACATTGTTGTAAAATTGTTCTTTCCTACCCTTGCGTTCTCCATGTTGTCCTCCTATACTCATTAAACTTTATTGGTAGCACACGTCTGTCTCAAAAACTAGAGCATTTTTGTAGGTTTTGTAGCAAGGAGATGCTGTGAACACTGTGGTTTAGCCCAGTGCTTCCCAAAGTCTCATTTTTGCTTAGTGATTTTCTAGCAATTGATTATTGAAAAAAAGAAACTTAAGACATTTAAAATGGTGAAAACATGTGTTTCGTGCACGGCATTTTATTTTTCCTGCACTGATGTTTTAGAGCTAGGGGCTCAGTGAATCAGCAGTGAGTGTGAGCCCTCTTTGTGATAGGATGGGGACCGAGCTTTATATAGTACAAGTGACTGATCCCTTGAAGTAGCGTGCTGCAGATGTGAAGTGTCCTGAGAGCTGGCAGTGTGATGAATTAATTCTCAAAAGGGGAATTGTTTTGAGTTACCATGTTATTATTTGTCAAAATGTAAACAGAAATAGAATTCTCTCCTCGTAGGTGATATATTTCTGCTTAATCTCTCAACTCTCAACAAATTTGTTTTCTGTGAGATTCCACAAAGGGCTGGATGGCTCAGGTCTGACTCCGTGTACTTGGAGGCAAGCCCGGTAATAACGCTTCTGTTTTTAGGCCGCACTGGCTTTTTATCCAGACCTGCCATGGCTGTTTCAGCTGAAGCTTGACAATTGCTTTTTTCCTTACTTCAGTGTTTATAATCCCAGTTCATAACTCTCCAAATTCTTCATTATTCAACACTTTTTTCTTTGTGTTCCAAGTCCCCAGGACCAGTCATCCTTCCTCTTACCCAGCATCTGTCTTTGCTACTCTCTATGTTACCTGGTTAGGAATATCCAGCTACCTACCTGTGAATATTATTTCCCCTCACATATCAATGGACACAACCTTAGGGGAAAACTAAAAAGGAACTAGAAAGCACAAGGAATTTCATCAGGCCAAGTATCGGATTCTGTCTGTATAAATATAATATTTAGCCCTGAGTTGCTGCAGTTGTTTTTGGCTTTCATGGAATTAATTCCTTCACTAGTTGCTGATGCTATATGGTGATTGATCTGCCTTTTGTTCTTTGAGTGACAGCTTGCTTACTCAGTGTTGCCCATACCATGTAGAAGCACCTCTCGAATGTGTCTCCAGTCCCTCCTTTCCCCCATCATTTTGCCATTCCATTTCATCTTCTAAGTCTTCCCATGAGTCCTTGCAGCCGGCTCTTCCCTTTCTTCAGTCCACTGTCCACCCAGCAGCTAGTGTTTATGTACACATTTAATCTCATCTTGTTATTCTCCTGAAAACCTCCGGTGACCTTTAGGATGAACCAAATCCTTAGCATGGCCAAGGAGTCCCTGTGTGGCTAGACCCCAGGCTACCTTGCCAGCTTTCTGTTGTGCCCCCCTTGTGACTGGTTTATAGGACCAGTGATGAGGCCAAACCCAGCTTCCCAACATGTGCCCTTTCTCTCCTGGGCACATTCTCAGCTAAGCGGACAACTCCGACCTTGTTGCTCTGACATTGTTCATTCATCCTTCAGGCCTCAGGTTAACTGTCTCTTCCCTGGGGAAGCCTAACATCCAGGCTTAGGCCAGCCTTTTCTCTTTCTTACTCTCCTTGCACCTTGAAATGCTGAAGTTGCATACTGAGACAGGCCGCAGAGTAACCCACACGTCTTCCTGACAATTTTTAAAAATTTTTTTAAAGATTTAATTTATTTTTAGAGAGGAAGGGAAGGAGAAAGAGAGGGAGAGAAACATCAATGTGTAGTTGTCTCTCATGCACCCCCTACTGGGGATCTTGCCAGCAGCCCAGGCATGTACCCTGACTGGGAATCGAACCGGCAACCCTTTGGTTTGTAGGCCGGCGCACAGTCCACTGAGCCACACCAGTCAGTGCGACCACAGCAATTTAACATACGTGAAGTTGAATGCTTTTATATGTGGGCACACATCTTCTGATGTGTCCTTATCACTTCTTTTTCTCCTAGGTAGCTGGCTTTACTCATTTATCATTATCTGATTCCTTCGCAGTGCTCTGTGCAGTTGAAATTAATTTATTATTTGTAGTTTGTCTGTCTTCTGCTTTCTCTGCTGGACAATAAGCCCTTTGCAGGTGGTATCCCCAGCCCAGTGCCCGGCACATGGTAGGGTGTTCAGAAATTAATTCCTGACCCTCTGGTACAAGCCCTAAGCTTAGTAGACAGTCACTCAGTGTTTGTTGAGCTGAATATTTGCGAACCCTGTGTTGTCTTCCTGTGACTGTGGTCGCCACTTTTGACCTTGGGTCCACCATCTCTGCTAGTTTTGCCATTTCTGGGTTATAAAAGCTGTCAACTTTTTACTACGCATTTGCTATATCATCTTATTTTACATGTCATACTTTTGTCTCCTTAAATTACGTACGAAATGTTTGAATACATACACCTTTTAGAGAGGTCTGTAGATACGTTTTCTTCTTTACAAGAGTGGAGTATCTTTGCGGAGCTGAGACCCCCACGTGTAAATACTGTTTTATCACTTAACTGATGTAGAGAAGAACATCTGTGCCATCTAAAGTTTTTTCTGACAATTTTCATCGACTCCCCTGGATACTGAATGTGGGATACTAAAAATAAGGGCCGATATCTTCACGTCCCAGTCAGGGAACTTCTGGAAGCAGCGTGACTGTCTGGGCATCCTGCTTCGGTTCCTGTTCCAGAAGGGGCTGTGTGTGGCAGAGCTGGGTGAGGTGGCACCTTGCTTCTGTGCTGCCTGGTACCAAGTCAGTGGCCAACCTGGGCCACTGTAAGACGACAAAGAGCCATTTTGCTGTTTAGGGGTGTGGTTGGGGACAGTTGGTGATTTTTGCTCCCACCAAATTGATAGTCTGGAAAAATGGTCATAGCTGAGAGCCTATCAGTTGCAGCTGGAGTTATATTGTAGTGCACTTTGAGCAGAGAGCTTCCTGCTTCGTCACAGCCGCTAGGGGAGGAAGCCCAGCACCCGTGGGAGTGGGTGGTGGGACCTGCGAGTGGGGCTGTGGCTGTGGCTGTGCTTTTGGAGGATGCTTTATACCTTATAAAAATTGTGCTGCTTACTGAATTACTGTTGATTCTTGCAGCTTGCCTTAGTGGGAAAAGATGATCCAGTAGTTAAAAATGAGGTGAAATACTGTGACAGGAATGATAAGTTTTAAGAAGCATATTCAATATCAAATGGGAATTAATATTTACTTTCCTTTTCAGCCATCAATTTTTATTTCCAGTTTCCTGTATTTTTGGGGTGTTCTGCCTTTTAATTCCTTGCCAAAAATGTTTTACTTTTAATACTTCTCGTCACATAGACAAATTTGTTTCAGTGGCGAAACCACCCACCCACAGTGCAGGGGAACTATTAATGGCTTTTTACCTGGTATTCTTTTGCAATATTCAGAGTTTTCTGGCAGAATCTCCTTATGTCTGAATAAACTGATCTGAGAAAGATCGACCTTGGCCCTGAGGACCAAACATGATGCAAACAGACCACATGGTTAACAGCGCTGTCCTGGGCGAGGAATTAGAGTGGGGTGAAAGTGACTTTTTGGTTTTGTAACAGTAAATATGTATTTCTTTTATAAATGAAAATTTAATCATTGCTACCACCTCACACCGACCTAGGATGGCTACTTTAAAAAAAATAAGAACACACGTATTGGTGAAGATGTGGAGAAAAGGTACCCTTGGGCAGCTTCTGCGGAAAAGAGCATGGCAGCTCCTCAAAAAATTAAAGTAGAATTACCATGTGACCCAGTGTGAGGAGAAACCCCGGCTCCTCCTGCTTACAGAATACATGTCTACTTCTGGTGTTTGGGTTTTCCGTGCCACACACTTCTGCAGTTCTCCGTGGAGACCAACCGAGTGTCCTGTAATTTAACCCAATTCTGACACTAACCAGAGTAGGTGCAGGTGCCACAGACGAAGGGCCCAGTCCCACAAGACTGCCCTCTCCCACTTTGGATGCCATTTGCAAGTCCCGGTCGTCATCGGTGGCTTTGGCTGGCTGGTTATAATAAAGTGAGGCTTCCTATGACCCTCTAGGGTTCAATAATATATTGGGATGTCTCACAGAACTCAGAGAAGTTTATTTACTACTGCTGGTTTATTACAGAGGAGAATATTTTAAAGGATATAAACTAACAGCCAGATGAAGAGATACATAGGGCAAGGTGTGGGAGAAGGGCTTGGAGCTTCCATGTTCTCTCTGGGCATGCCACCCTCCCAGTGCCTGCATGTGTTCCCCGATTTAGAAGCTGTCCAAATCCTAGGGATGTTCATGGAGGCTTCATTGTGTAGCCAGTGATTGGTTAAATTATTGGCCATTGGTGATTGATCTCAGTCCCCAGTCCCTCTCTCAGTCTAGTAGGGGAGGATGGGGCTGAAAGTTCCAATTTCTAATCATCTCATTGTTTCCCTTGGCAACCTGCCCCCATTGTGAAGCTATTCAGGAGACCCAAGCCCCATCATCTCATTAGTGTGCAAAAAAGTACAGAGATTTCAAGGGTTTTTATGGAGCTTTGTGCCAGGAAATGGGACCAGAGACCAAATACATACTTATTTTTATGTATACCCAAAGGAATTGGGCACAAGGCCTTGAGGAGATATTTGTATACCTGTGTTAATAGCAGCATTGTTCACAGTAGCCCAAAGGTGGAAGCAACCCACGTGTGCATGGAGGGCTGGATAGTTAAGCAAAATGCACACAGTGGAATATTACACAGCCTTACAAAAAAAGGAAATTCTGGCATATGCTGCTGTGTCAGTGATGAAAAGGGAGAGTATTATTCCAAGTGAAGTAAGCCAGTCACAAGAAGACAATATGGTGTGATTCTGTTTATAAGTGTTACCTGAAGAAGTCACGGTCATAGACTCAGAGAGGAAGGGTCTTGTAAGGGGGGGGTTGTTACTGTTAATGGACAGAGTTTTCATTTTACAAGATGGAGCAGTTTGGGGATTGGTTTCCCAGCCCTGCTGAACTGCACAGTTCAAATGGTTCATGAAGATCATAAATTGTATGATGCACACTTGGTCACAATTTAAAAATTTTCAAAAACAACGTAATCGCCCCTGTAAAACACTAGGAAGTAGGGAAGGAGGCTTGTTTTCCGCCACCGAGGGGTAACCTGATCTGTCCCTGTGTCTTTCAGGCCTGGCGTTTCCCTGACCTTGCAGGCGTTCTCGGAAGAGGAGAGGAGGCAGTGGCTGGAAGCTCTGGGCGGAAAAGAAGCTGTAAGAATCGTCAGTGCTCATGTTTTATTCCAGCCCCTTTAGAGTCGACGCGTGTTCATTTTTTACAGTATTTAAAAAATAGTCCCTGCTGAAACTGGTGCCTGCATTTCTCTCGGAAGCATTCAGTATGCTAGTAATTTGGCTTGAGGTAGCAGCAGCGCATGTAAGACTGGTGTGTCGTTAGTTTTTATTTTTGCTCTTTCATGGCTCTGCCCCTCAGATTGGCCTTGCTTGAGGAAGTTGTCTGAAGTCTCCATTTCTCGTTTGCCACCTCACAGTGCTTTGAGAGAGACACACAGTAAAGACTTGCAGTTCATTTTGATCTTGGTGGAGGTGGCACAGGAAATAGGAGGCAGGGCAGGCAGTACTAGAAGTGACTGCTGCAATTATGTGGCTTGATTGAACAATTTATGGGTTAGCCTAATGGAATACTATGTGCAATACTATGCAGTCTTAGCGAATGGGCGTCTGTATTCATAACCGTGTAAGGAAGAAATGAAAGCCAGGGCTGTAGATCCAGTGCCACAGAAATTCAGCCTGTTTGCCACTCTATCCCAGCGCTACTTCCTTTTTCCTGGATTGGTGGCCTTTGGGAATTGAGAAGTGGGCAGGTCATGTGTTGAATTGGGGACTCAGTGAGGAAAATTGTAGAACACACCATAGAACCCATTTAAGTAAACTCTGCTTAAAGCATTGTGATTCTGAATCAGTTGCCAGTGCAGGCACCAGGTGGGCTATCTGGAAAGCCTTCGCCACCCTAGCAGGGTTTTAAAGAGGGGAAAGGGTGTAGTTTGCAAAGGGGAAGAGGCATCGTATATAAGTAAGCAGAGAGGGGGTGTCAGGAGACAGCTGATGAAACAGACAGTGCTCCCTGGCACTAAGGGGGGCCCACCAGGGACAGCGCAGTGGGTAGGGCGAGGGCGCTGGGCCGAGTGCGTGTGGCGATCTCAATGTGCTGCTTCAAAAATGAAAACCCAAACTATAAATTCAGAAGTAGATCCCGTACAGGGAATGGACCATCCACGTGGGAGAGAAGTAGTGATCAGATTTCTGTCTCATTTTATTGTATTTATCAGCATTTGGCCTCCGTAGTTTTATTTCTGTCTGTATATTCTTAGTTTGTCTTCTCAATTTAGCTAGAAGTCAAGAGTTCTTACAACATTAATAGTTCCCGAGATCCAGAACGGTGGTTATGTTGATCCTGTACTAAAAACCCTGCACTGACTAGGGCTCCTGTCCTCGGAGAACAAAGAAGTGCTTTGGACAGTCAGTTTGCATAGAAAAGGATCACATGACTAAGTTCCTGAGAAGTGAATCTGTCACCAAACACAATCTAACCTTGAAGACATGTGTAGCCCCTTCTTTAGAGTAAAGAGCCAAGTAATTCGAGATATACAAATAATGGCAAGTCTGCAGGAAGAAAATACAGTCACACACCACATATGTGCTCCACCTGTATACACGAGGTCTGTCCAAAAGGTATCCAGCCATGTGCTATGAAAAATGGAGACATTTATTGAAGAAGATACAAGATACAAGAAACACTGTACATGGGACAGTGACGCCTCTATCCCCTTCAAAGTAGTTACCTTGGGACCTCACACAGTTCTAGTTGCCATCAGCTGTCCCATCGTATTTTCCTGAATCTCATTGACAATCTGAAATGTCTTCCCTTTCAAAAGTGATTTTAGTTTTAGGAAAAGCCAGAAGTTGCAGGGCACCAAATGTGGGCCATAGGGGCTGAGTCACCTGGGTGATTTGATGTTTCTCAAAAAAATTCTGCGTGAGACGTGATGTGTGAGCGGGTGCATTGTTGTGATGAAGCTGCCAGTCACCATTTGCCCATAGCTGTGGCCTTCTGAACCATCCAAGTGATTTCCATGGAGGAATGTTCAAGCTTAATGAAATATTTAATGCGGATTCATTGCTCTGCTCGCTCAGTCATTGTGAATGTGACGGCCACACAGTACACATGCTCACTCAATGGTGTCTATCACTTGCACTGACTAGTACAGTGAAGTTGTCATTGTTCACACATGCGCATTCCAGTCTACTTCCCTTGGCTGCCAGGTTACATTGATGTTGCACAAACCATTCTTGTTATATCAACAATGGCTGGACCTTTTCCCGACAGATCTCATAGTATACTATGGTGGTCCCATAATTATAATGGAGCTGAAAAATTCCTTTTGTCTATTGTCGCCTTTGTAATGTATTATGTGTTTGTGCAGACGCCTTTGTAAACAAACCTGTCAATAGGATTAAAGTATAGCACTACTTACAATTAGTCTAGTAGGCTGCATTATCTAGGTTTATGTTAGCACAGTGACGATTGCCTAGCGATGCATTTCTCCTGTTAAGTGACCTGTATTCCCGTTAAGTGACTCATAACTGTATTCGGCTATGTATTTTTATGACGAGAGTTAAGGTACTGTGTATTTTTTGCGGGTACTATATATGCCTTTCAAGTAATAGGGAGGCTGTAGAATTCTTAGAAGCAGCCTGTGATTATCACCTTTCTATTTCAAATGTAGTTATTTAAATTACTGGCCAGAGTCATCTCTTTCTTAATTAAGTGAAAACCAGATTGTGGAAATAGTGCTGAAAAAAGTGAGCTCCATCTTGCCGACTAAAATGCATTTTATATTTGCATGAAGTTTCAATAAGTTTCTTAAGGATTGTGGTTTCTTCATCTGATTTTTGCTCAGATTTTTACAGAGTAGCTGGTCTTCACATCAGAGTACATGATGGCACTTCAATATCAGTGTAATTTCTGCATGGTCCTGGGTGTGCCTACTGGAATCTTTTTTATTGATTTGTTAAAAATGTTTTTTCCCCTTTTCTCTCTCTTACTAGCTGTTCCATAGTTTTAATAGAGCCATCGTCCCAAGACCAGAAGGAAGTAAGTGCTAATTTACAACCCTGTTCGTCTCCCTTTTCCATGAGTGTCTTTGTTTTCATTACTGGTGGCAAACTGGTGCTGGGTGCTCACTCTGCGCACCTTCGAGCTAACCCTCCAAATTTGTATGTGTTCTAGAGGTCTTATCCAATGGGTTCTTGTTCAGATTTCCCCAGACTATTGTAATCCTCATTGATCCCATCTTTGCACATTAAAAAAAAAAAAGTCTTTGTCTACAAGTACTTTCTCTACAAAACCCAAAATATGTTCTCTGTAATTCAATTTGATATATATTCTTATAGTCATGAATGAACCCATGAGAGTTTCAGGTATGCATCTATCAACTTTCTAAGTTGTAAGTCCCTGTGGGTAGGAGCTGTTTATCAGGTCCCCTGTTTGCACGCCCCACACATACTTTACCCTCAGAGTGTCTTGAGTGTGGCTATACAAGTGATACATCATTGCACCTGAGAGAATACCAGTGGGAACACACATTCTAGGACAACGGTTTTCACATGCATTGTATAAACTAGAGGAAAATGAAGTATTGCATGGCTCCGTAGTGTGGATTTTTACTGAGATAAACCAAAAATACCGGATTTTCTAGATTCTTTATGAATTTACTTTGATTATCTTTGGAGAAATTAAGAGTACATTTATCACATGTCCACAGTTTCGAAACATTACACACAACTTCACAATTATGATGTGAATGTCACCGGGGCCAGTGCTTGAGTAAAAGACATCTCTAGCCCCGCACTGGAAAGAGACAATGTGTCATAGGAGGTTGTAAATGTCCTAGAGCATATTCTTAACCTCTTTCTGTCCTCCCTCCCCTTCCCGTCCCTTCCCCTCCTCTCCTCTCCCCTCCCTTCCTCCTTCCTTCCCCTCCTCTCCCCTTTCCTCCCTCCCTCCCTCCCTTCCTTTCCCTTCCCTCTTTACCTGCTTCCCCTTTCTCTTTTTACTCCTTCTCTCTTTCCTTATTTTTTATAGAGAAATGGAAACATGCCTTAAAAAAAAGTTTTGCCAAGTAGAAAGAAACACTTGCATTTTATAAAAGGTTGTGAACAGTAGATCCTTAAACAGCAAATCACTGCCCAATTTTCCTCATTAAAATTCTCTTCGAGCTTAGCATTAAACCTACAAAGTTTATATTCGTGGATTGTTGGTGCTGTCCCCGCTGAGAGCCAGGAATTAGCATCACTGTGCCCATTTCTAAATACAGACTAACGTGTTTGCTTCCCGTTTCATTTCAAATAGGAATTGTCTTTTTTTAGGGTGCTCAAGTGTGCTAGCTAATCTACAGGCAGAAGTCTATGTTAGAAAAATAATAAAATTATATTTTCAAAAAAAATCTTTTCTGCTACATGAATCATCTGTTTTAAATTCATTG
>VMDR010003312.1:0-20541 GCA_007922815.1 Macrotus californicus
AAAAAAAAAAAAGAAACCTGTTATTTATGCCACTGGCTTTGCAGGCTTCTGTGACGGTAGCCCCAGGAGACTAATACATCCTTCATCCATTCACACGCTACCCCAGGTCATCAGATTCATTTTGCTGCAAGAGCCTCTGAGCTGGTTTTCTGGCTTCCCGAGTTGCTTCCTTGACCTTCATTCTCCATATAACAGCCTGAATGAGCTTTCGAGGCTCAAATTACTGCCCTGTTTACACGTGTCAGTGGCTTCCCAGGACTCAAGTTTTCTGACTTCGATCCAGGATTCTGCTCTTTCACCATGGGGAAGCTAGTTGTGTGTTGGCGCAATGTTTAACGATAGGCTCTGGGGGTGGGGAGGGGGGTTCTTAATTTGTAGCATTTACTGGTCTGTGGTGTAAACACTTTTACCTTGGTGAATTTCAAGGTACGCTTGTGAAGTCACTGAACCAAATTCTATGTTCTCTGCTCTTTACTCTCTTCAAGTGCATAGGGCTGGGTAGTCCAACCATTCAGAAAGTGGTTATTGTCAGAACATGCAAAAGTCTGTCTATGAAATGACGCAAAGGGCTATAAATAAAAACAAAGGATCCCAAAGGAATGACCTGTTGATGATATGCCCAGATGGAAGACTCATGTGAATAGGAAGTGCTGTTCGCAGTCATGTGTTGGAACCAAAAACCAGTGATAACTTCTGCAAAGATGAGTTGCTGAACCAGAAATGCAAGTCCCCGAGGCAGGCCCACCCCCTTTCTGTAGCTTTTCAGATTTATCTCAAGCAGAAAGAATTCCTCCTTCCTTAGTAGTTCCTGTATGTTTATATTCAGCTGCTTTTTAAATTTATTTTTAGAATTGCCTACAGAATATATCCAAACTTCCTAGCTTGGCAGAGAGGTCTTCTACCAAATGAGTTTCCAAAGAAGTTCAGCTGAGATAGCAGGAGCACAGGCTTTGGGGCTCGATCAGCTGTGGGTGCAACTCCTGAACTGCTACTTAATGCTGTGAGGTCTCCCACCGGTGTCCTGGCCTTTTGGCCTCAGTTTCTTCATTCTCAGGTTCTTTCCTTGTAAGATTAAAGACAAAACAACATGGGACATGCCAGGTGCCTCACATGCCACCTGGCACATGTTAAGGATGCAAGGCATGCCTGTTCTCTCCTTTTATAGGTTAAATATTTCCTGCCAGTTCAAATCACCTTTACATTTTTGAGGACCTCATTTGCCAGTGAATGAATTAATTCATTTACTCAGCCTCTGTGGACTGAATCTCTGATTCCAGTGTCTTTGAAAAATTGGTGGTTTTGCAGAAGTAGGACATGGGCAAGTTCTTGGGCTCAGGGGTCAGGGAGGCAAGGTGAGGTCCCGTCACATTTGTTCTTTCTTTTCTTTTAAAAAATAAGGTATGCTTCACGAATTTACTTGTCCTTCTTGCACAGGGGCCATGCTAATCTTCTCTGTGTCATCCCAGTTTTTAGTATGTGTGCTGCCAATGCAAGCATGAAAGTTGTTCTTAAATGTGGACCAAGATGCTAAAAGGTGGTAATGAGAGGCCTGTTGGCGATTAAGCCTCACCAAATAAAGGCTCTAACAGTGAATGACACTAGTGCCCCCACGAGGGGCTGGGCACTGAACCCACAGTCTTAAACTCACTCCTTTAACCCTCATGTCAACCTTGTGGGAGTAATATTATGCCCATTTTGCTGATGAGAAAACAGATGTTTGGAGAAGTCCATGCTCTGTAATGTTCCCTGTGCACCTACTATAGGCCAGGCACAGTTGTAGGCATGTGAGATAGAGCATGGACAAAACATAAAAATCCCTGCCCTCCTGGAGCTGACAGTTGAGGGAAAAGTGCAGAAACAAAATGGCATCACTATAGTCAAGCTGACAAAAATCGGAGTGGATTAGAACATGAGGAAAATGATTTTATTTTACTTCAACTAGCCTGGGACCTTAAACTTGTGAACTTTTCAGTTGTGTATCAATGCCTGGAGGTATCTAAATTCTATAGATAACCTTCTGAAAAACTTAGGAAAGAATGTTCGTGGGTCTAGCCCATTGGACATCTGGCAGATCACTATCTTGGACCAAATCAGAAGCTAAGAATGCAGGACTGATTCTTCTCAAATATGTGCTTTTTACTATAAAAACTCTCTCAACTTTTTTCTTTTCTTCAGAATATGCTGCATATGGCCTAGTAGTATTTCCTGAGTTGTAATTCACTCACTTCAGATCCCTGAATAAAACTTTGTCATTTAATTCCAGCAAAGCCTCTGATTCATTAACGCTTGGTTGACACATGAACAAGGCAAAAAACAAGATAAATAAGTAAAATATATTGTATGTCAGGTGGTGCTAAGCACTCTAGAGAAACATAGAGCAGGAGTTTGAGGTCGGGGGGTAGGCTGCATTTTGATTTAAGGTGATCAGGGAAGGCTTCATGGAGAAGGTGACCTCTGTGCAGAGATGTGGAGGAGGGGAAGAGTGGGTCATGTGGATAACTAGTTCAGAAACTCGCCTGAAGTTATAGGGAAGTGACCACGGACTCTAGAATCACTGTTTGTCAGGCTCTAAAGCCCATGCTCTCATGTCATCAGACCAATTTTTTCAAGAGTCAATGCTGTTCTCCTCCAAGCTCTGTGTGTGTGTGTGTGTGTGTGTGTGTACGTGTGCATGTGTGTCATGTCCCTGGGCTGATCCTGTTGGAACCCCCACCTCCCCTACTGACACCTTCCAGGGGCTGTGGCCTCCCATTGTTGATTTTCATGAAAGCTTGGCAACTTCCTACTTTCCCTGCTCTGAACCCTGTTCCACATTCCAATGGCTTTATTTGTGTGCTTTGGAGCTCTGCCAGAGCTGGGCCTGGGACAGATTGCCATGGTGATCTCCTGCTCTTTCCAGACAGAAATGTCTCAAGGATGTTGCCCTTGGGCCTGAAATAGTTCAGACCTGCTCTCAGTAGGCAGCAGGATGAACTCTGGCTTGGTGAATTGAGTTAGGAAACCTACTCCTTCTCTCTAGCTTTTGAACTTGTGCAAACTGAACCATGGGGTGAGGCTTCTGGGAGCCTGCCACCAGGGCCCTGAATTACAATCCAGTTGTTATATTTAGGGCCTGTCTCTGAGAGATGGGCTGAAACAACAGTTTTTAAAAGCCCAACTTCACTGAGATATAATTTGCACACAAAGAGATGCACCCATTTAAACTGTACAGTTTGCCCTGGCTGGTATGGCTCAGTGGATTGAGTGCCAACCTGTGAATTGAAAGGTTTCCGGTTCGATTCCCAGTCAGGGCACATGCCTGGGTTGCAGGCCCGGTCCCCATTTGGGGGCCTGTGAGAGGCAACCAGTCGATATATCTTTTGCATGTTTCTCTCCCTCTCTTTCTCAATCCCTTCCCTTCTCTCTTAAAGTAAATAAATAAAATCTTTAAAAAAAAGGAAAACATAGGAAAAAAATAAAGTGTACAGTTTAAAGAACAAACAAAACAGAAACAGATTCATAGATACAGAGAACAAACTATAGTTGCCAGATGGAAGCAGGATCGAAAGGCTGGGTGAAAAAGGTAAAGGGATTAAGAAGTACGATTGGTAGTCACAAAATAGTTCTGAGGATGTAAAGGAAAGCATAGGGAACATAGTCAATAATATTGTAATAACTGTATTGTGCCAGGTGTATACTATACTTTTTTGGGGGGGATCACTTAGTAAATTATATCATTATGCTGTGCACCTGAAACTAATATAAAATAATATTGAATGTCAACTGTTATTGAAAAATAAAAAAATTTAAAAAATGAATCACTTTCAGTTAGTATTAGATATTTATCCACACAGAGTTCTCATTATTTACCGAGTTTACACACAAAAAAATAAAGTGTACCGTTTGGCGAGTTTTGATAATGTATACACTTGGGAAATGACCACTACCATGAAGATATAAAACTTTTTCATCAACCCCCAAAGTTTCTCCCTGTTGCTTCGCATTAGTCCCCTCCCCCATCGCTGACCTCTGTCACCACAGATTCGTTTGGCCTTTTAGAATATAGAAGTTCATGTAAATGGAATCACCTACACGCATACTTTTGGTGGCGGGCGTCTGTTGCTCGGCATAATGTTTCTAAGGTTCACCTGCGCGGCCGCATGTGTCAGTAGTTAACCCTCTTCGAAGCTGGTTCCATTGCACGGAGTAAGCGCGGTCTGTCCGTTCTCCTGGTGATAGACACTTGGGTTGTTTTCAGTTTTTGGGTCATTACCGATAAAGTTGCTGGATATATTTGTGTATAAACCCTTGTGTAAACAGAGACTTTCCTGTCTCTTGGCTAACACCAGCAGCGGAGCAGCTGGGTCATACGGTAAATGCACGTTGCACTTTATAAGAAACTGGGCGCAGCTGGTTTTGGCTCACAGGGACTGGAATTCCTAATGCCTCAGGAGTTGGGTCAGAGGGGGTTTTGAGAAAGGAGAGCAGGGTCCTATTGCAGTGAATAATGTGCCTGACTATTTAAGGACGTCCAGAAACACCTGCTGGTAGGAAGCTGAGAACAGGTGGGGTACGAGTCAGGTAGGGAACTGGGTGAAGGAGGGTTGTGGGGACTTTGGAAAGATGTGGGGGCAGGGGTGGCACAAAACAGGGCTCCAGGCACAGGCTAAAATATCTCCGTGCAGTCTGGTTTTAAGTGATTGACAGTTCTAGGGCAGCTTGCTTCTCTCTCTCTCTCTTTTCCTTCTGTCTGTCCACTGTTGTCCAGGAGAGAGGAAGTCAGAAAGAGGAACACATACTTGCCACTCTGCGCTGGGCACTTGTCATATTTATCTCACTTAATCCTCAGAGTAACGTAGTGAGGTTTGTGTTCTTCCTCCATTTTTGAGACCAAGAGTATTTTAGTGATTGGTTGTAGACAATCATCGAAGGAAGGTTAGGTCAGGTCACCGCTGCTCAGAAGAGAGGGACAGCTCCATTGGGGGTAACGCTTGAACGGGTGTCAGCAACTGAGAGAGAGAGAGAGAGAAAGAGGAAAAGAGATTAAGAGAGGAACCTGTGGCCACTAATAAAGAGAGAGAATTTGAGGAAGGAGTTGAAGGGCAGCAGATGTCATCCCGCAAAGCAAAAGGTCGCTGGTTCGATTCTCTGCTCTCTGTCTCCCTCCCTTCCCTTCTCTCTAAAAATAAAGTCTTAAAAAAGCAAAGTTACTTGACTAGCAGCCAGTGCCAGAAGGGCACCTTGACCTTCCCTTATCTCCTTGGATGCAGAAAACAAATCTCCCAAATGGAAGAAAGGCACCGCCCCGCACCCACCTGGAAAACACCCCTCATCAACAGAGTTAAACAGCTCACAGTGGAAAAGTCTGTAAAATCAAATCTTACTGCCTATTTTCTGATTTGCTACTTTGTTTCAAGCCCTCATTAATAAATACCCAAACCTTGTTCAGATTCCTTTCTAATGGGCACCAACTTTCTTTGTCCGGTCAACTTTTTTTTTTTTGGTCTAAAAAGCCTAAAGTTTCCCGGTTTGATCATTTCTTTGAGCCTCATTTTATGAAAGCATAATATTGTGATTCTTCTCTACACACGTATTAAATTGGCTTTCCTCCTGTTAATCTAGTTGAGTCAGTTTTATTTTATTGCTAATCCAGCTGTAAGAACTAAAGAAGGGTAGAGAGGGGGGAATGCTCCGCCCCAGCACAACCAGACAAACTTTGCTGCAAACTGTCACCCCTCCCACGTGTTCCTCTAAGGGCCCGTTCATCTTTCCTAAAAATCATGTACTTTCTCCTGAGAGGCTCTTTCCTCTTTCCTCTTCCCCTATTAAAATGGTATTTAATCCTGAATTCTAGAGCCACTTCTTTGGGGTATTGATTTTTCCTGGGTGTCTCCCACGTGTAGATGAGATACGCATGTGTTTGCTTTTTGCTTTTAATCTGTCTTTTATTACAGATGTCTCAGCCAAGAACTCCGAAGTGTAATAGGGACTATACTTATTTTTCCTTTCCTACAGAGCCAAGGCTTTCTGGGAGTTTTGTTATGTCATCTGCACTGTAATTCCCTCCTTAAAACTTTCAGGAAAAACCCTCACTGTATTAATTTTACTTTTGAAGTTGGGCACATTTGGGTGTGTTTTAGTGTGCCTATGTGTGAGATTGCCTTTAAGTCTTGGGTAGGTACAAGGAGATTCAGTTACGCTTGAGTTACATGTAAATGGAAGAACAGAGAATAATTCATTTGAGGGAGAATAATTTGCTGAAGATCACCCAGCTGGATCCAGATTTGACTGACTCCAGCGTTCTTTCCTTTGCTGTGTATGGTCCTGCTGAGGTCCTAGGAGCTTACCTTGGGCGCCGGAATAAGATGCGTTCCTCTGTTTTGTAATTCCTGATTTTTTTCAGTGGTTCCACCTGCAGATGGACAACTGGTCCACATAACATGCGAAGGAAGCCAGAATAGGTCACCCCACCATATGCCTCTTTGACATAATTATTTAGAGTTAAAGGAAATTAAGAAACAGCAAATTCAGGGGAAGCTCTCTCTACCTTTTCCCTTTCTGCCTATAGATAACCTTCTGGAAAACTCAGGACAGAATGTTCTTAGGACAGGATATAAAATTTCACTTACTGAAGATGATTGTAGACTCTTCTCAGCCCAGAGATGGCACCCTATACATTTATCTTCACACAGTTTACCCACCTTGGAAGCCTAAAACCACTTTTATTTGTCCTGCCATTTCTCTACAAACGTATCGTTCTCTGTTGAAGATGCTACATAAGCCTGAGTTCTAAGCCGTCTCTTTGAGTTACGTATCCCTGAGTTTCTCCTATGTACACACGAGATGCACATGTTAATAAAGTTCTGTTTGTCCTTCTCTTGTTAATCTGTCTTTTGTTACAGAGCCCCGACTGAGTACGTAAGTAGCTGTAGGATGATTTTTTTCCTCCTCTGCACCTGACATCTGAAATCCACATATGTGGCATTTGAATCACAGAAGCACAAAACAGTATTTGTCTTTAGAAGTCTGATTCAGAAACTCACAGCCCTTAGTCCTGATTTACAGCTGCGTCCACAGGTTGAGCTCCTTCCTAGATATGTTATTAGTTTTGTAATTTTCACTGTGTGAGGAATATGCCAGGGTTTCAGAACTGAAAGTGGCCCCCAAGATCATTAAGCCCAATTTCCATATTTAAAAAAAAAATATTTGTTTTTAGAGAGAAGGGGAGAGAGGAAGAAAGAGAGGGAGGGAGAGAGCAATGTGTGAGAGAGATATCGATAGGTTGCCTCTCGTGCACCCCTCACTGTGGACCTGACCCACAAGCCAGGCATGTGCCCTGACTGGGATTTGAACTGGTGACCTTTTGGTTGACAGACTGGCGCTCAGCCCACTGAACCACACCAGCCAGGGCCCAATTCCCTTATTTTAGTGATGGAGATTTGAAGCTGAGAGAAGAGGATTGCCACCCTCTCTGCCCCTACTTTCAAGTCCTTCCACATCTTACTTAATCAGCACTTACTTATTCCTGAGCGTCCTTGGTGAACTTTTTCAACCTGTCCTGCAGTGCTCATTCCCCACCCTGCCCCGTAAAACTGGTCATTTCTTTGTGCCGTCCTGCTCTCTGCACAGATTGCTATGACAGGTGGTCTGTTTGCATGTTTGTCACCGTTAGGCTGGGAGCTTTCTGAGGACAGGGACAATATTGAGCTCTTGTTTTTTATCCTAAGGCCTAGCACAGTGCCTGGAACATACCCAAGCACTCAGTGAATTTCCTTTTATATTAAATGTAATGCACATCTGTAAACACTCAAACATGTGGAAGGTATGCTTCCCTTTCTCTCCAACCTCTGTTCAGTCTCTTGTGTGATCTTCCAGATGTTTTCTCTGCATATGCAAAGAATATGGAGGTATATCCATATTTAAAAATGTAAGATTCCTGCTATAGAAATGATTGTTATTTATTTCTTTTTCCTAACAAACATTTTGCCCAAATTCACTTCACTATATCAGCCATCTCTTTCCGTGTAGTAAGCCATTCCCAAGCTTATCAGTGGCTTATAACAACAATCTTTGGATTTGCTCAGGCTTCTGTGGGTCAGTATTTGAGCTGGGTTGGGCTGGGCTGGGGGAGGGTCGCGGGGGAGGGTGGGTGGGCGCCAGTTCTTCTGCTGGTCTTGTCTGGGATCACTCTGTAACTGCAGTCACCTGGTAGATTGGTGGGGGCCTCAGCTAGGATGAGACACTGCTCCTTGGTCTTATCCTCCAAAAGGCTAGCCTGGGCTTCTTCACATGGCAGGCCTAGGTCCTCTGAGGCCTGCTGCTTCCCTAGGCTCTGCTCAGCAGTGAGACCCAGGGCCCCTCAGGGGGCAGATCCTGGAGCTTGTACAGTTCTGGGGGCCCTCTTCCATGCGCCCCCTGGTGGCACATCTTCCTCTGGCCTTCTCTGCTCCTGGGTCCTCAGTGAGCCTTTGTGGGTTCCATGGTCATTCCCATCCTCGGGGCTGGGCCAGGGGTCGAGGACAGCAGGGAGCAGTGACACAGCAATGCCCAAGCTTCCCTGCTCTCCTCTGAACCCTGGGGCTGGAAAAAAATGCTCTTTACTTTATTGCACATTCTTCTGAAGGTATTGAGACATACATTTTATGTCCCAAATCTTTCATGACTTAGATTTTAAAATTCAACACCCTTCCCCCTTTCCCTCCCCCTTCCCTTTTTTCAAATATATCCTCACCATAAATTTCAAAGGTCTATTTTGAAACTCGAAAGCTAAGAACGGACTCTTTGTTCTGCTCTATCCTCCTTTGTCCCCCTGTTCCAGGGAGAGAGCTTTCCTTGCTCTAGCTGCTTCGTGAGGAGGGGGAGGATTCAGGAGCACAATCCACATGAGTAACAATGTAAAATAACACCCTGCAGCATGGTTAGAGCTGTTCATTCATGTAGGCCTAGGAGGCCACGAGGTGGAAAAATTTGAACTTTGCTCTCACTTGGGGATAGGATTTATTTGAGCGTATTTGGTGAGGCGGGTGGGGATGGGGTGGAGATGGGGTGGGGTGGGATGGGGGTGGGGAGGGTGGATCCTCACAAGCTGAACTGAAAGTGGATTGTGATTGTGGGGAGGAAGGACTCTGGCCACTGTAGGCCCAGATACGGGGTCTTGGTTGAGATGTGAGCGGTGGTACTCTCAATGGGTGAGGCTGTAACTAGAACACAGTGATGGTGGCTCATGGTTACCCTGGGGAAGGAGCATGCGCTGGGCATAAAAACTGAGAGAGTTGTGATATCTGGAGTCCTTCCCCTGCCAGCAGCACACAGGTGAGCAGCAGGGTCAGGTATATGGGTGGCAAGGGGTGGTGGTGCGCTGGCTGCTTGTGGGCAAGAACAGAGGTTGGTAGCAGCAGGAGAGAGGCGGAGGTAAACTCAGTAGCCCGAGGGTGGAGGTCTGGGAGATGGGTAATGAGAACTGCAGGAACACTGTCCAAACCCCTGCATAAGAGACTTGACTAACCGCAGCAGGGCTTCTGGCAGCCTAAGGCGGTGCCCTTGGGAACACCCAACTGCTGTTGAGTTCTAATCTGCTAGACTCAGGGCTGTCAAAAGAATGTATTGTTTGTTCTAGCCAACATCTGACAGAGGCCTCTGACTTCCTCCCCTTCCTGCATTTACTAGAAAGGGCTTACAGCTCCTTCCTCTGTCCCCTCGAGATTCATGTGCATCTCTTACAACTCAGGGGGCCTTTCCCAAGGACCCGAGAGCACTTCCTTTGAAACAAAACCACCGGGAAGGAGAGGGCCATGGTCTCTCAGTCTCTTCCTCTCCTGACTCGCTCATTCTTCCTTTAAAATGCCCTTTGCAAATTAGAATGGTGCTCAGCCATTTCCTAACTATCAGTAGTTACTGAGTAAAATCTATTTTTGCTGTTTGAACTCATGCCCAGCTTTGTTTATCTTTGGCAGTTGCTAAGGGGTTGGCCATGGCTGTGGGGAAGTATTTTAACTTTAAACTGCTGCCTGGATGAGGGGCAATGACAGTGAGCTGTGTGTCCAAATCAATGGGATGATGACCGCACTGGAGGGCCGGCCAACGGGACTGGTGCCTTGGGCAGCGTTTGAAGGTACATTGGGGAGCCACTATAGGGGAACATGGGGGCTTTGGCTCAAGAGGGACAGCCAGGTGTGCAGTCTGGAGCAAATCGATATGGGGCAGAGGACATGAGAGACCCCCTGGAGAGATAGAGGAGGGGACTAGGAACCCCAGGAGGAGGCAGCTGGGGTCCTGCTCTTTCACACATGTTAGCTGTTGAAAATGTTAGTGGACAGGGAACCTGGCCCTGAGCAGGCCTGCTCAGGGTGGCCTGCAGCATGTGGGTTCTTGACTTTGTATAGGAAAGATTTCACATGAGTCTAGATGATTTATTTTATTTTATTTTTTAAAAGACCTCATTTATTTTTAGGGAGAGGGGAAGGGAGGGAGAAAGACAGAGAGAGAGAAACATCAACGTGCAAGACAAACTTTGGTGGCCTCTCTCATGCCCCATCTGGGGACCTGGCCTGCAACCCAGGCAAGACAAACTTTGGTGGCCTCTCTCATGCCCCATCTGGGGACCTGGCCTGCAACCCAGGCACGTGCCCTGACTGGGAATCACAACCAACAAGCTTGTGGTTCTCGGGATGGCACCCAGCCCACGGAGCCACATCAGCCAAGGTGAGTTCTGGTGACTTTTAGAGGATGTTTGTTAAAGCTGGGGACAGTGAAACAAGAAAGGGCTTGGGATAGTGGAAGCAACAGGAGAGGGACTAGATGGGGACATGAGCCTGGGCTGGGCTGCTTTGGCTCACTAATAAGTTAGAGAAAAGGGGACCTTGAGGACAGGTTCAAACTGCCACTGGCGGGGGCCTTCATTTTGAGGAGTTTTAAAAGCTGGGAGTTTGGGGAGATCTTAGGGGAGGACCTCAATAGCATAGTCATCAGTTTTATGCTGATGTGCCAAAATGAGACTGATTCCCATAACTTCCTATGTCTGTGGGTGCGCTTGGCAAATGGCACTAATTGGATTTCTGCCATCTCCCTGAGTAGGGCGATTTAAGCTGCTTACCCCCTGGTTGGGGAGAAGTGTAAACCATTTCCTCTTAAGCTGCTTGGTTTAGGGAAGGTAGGGTATAGGAGATGCTGCAAGCTGCTTGTTTAACCGTCTGTCTCAGTTTGCCTGTTCCACTTGCCCTGGCTCACTAGCCTGTGTCACAACCACCATCGATCTGTTGACGGACCTCATTTGTGCATACAAACCACAGGTACGGACCCTGCTGTGTTATTGTGCCAATTCTTGGAGATTTCTGTTCACCCACAAATCTCTTAGTCGGGAGCCATTTCTGGGGGTCATGGTCTCTGACCTCTTAAATGAAAGGATTCTTTTTCATCTTTCCAGCAGGAGGGAAAAGGTTCTTTGGAGGAGACAAACAATGCTGAAAAGAAAATTCTCGTAAATAGAATATGATTTGGAAGTCTCCCCATGGACTTGATAAGCATAGGGGGCTCTTTTAGGGTGAGATCAGACTTGTGGGAAATTAAGGAGGCTCCATTGGGGGCAAGAGAGCTGGATACAGGGCACAGAGTTGAGAATCCAGCCTGCCTGCCCCTTGGGGACCAGGAGTGACAATTTCAAACCTGGATTTCAAGTGACATTCAATTTTTATATGGGGACTCAATGTTTGCTATGTTATTTGTAGTCAATTATGCTTCCTTATATATGTTCATGTTAAGGTGAATTGTTTGTTTTAGGCATTTTTTCCCCAGATAACTGAAGTGGGTACCCCCAAGAGTAAACGGTACTTGGTTGATGCAAGGATTTCAGCTAAATGAGTTTAGCCACCCTGTAACCTACGTTCAAAAGTAAACTTTTCTTTGAAGATTTAAAAATGTATTTGGGGTTGAGTGAAAGAAGCAAGATACCAAAGAGTAATACTGCACAATTCCATCAATCAGGCAGAAACTAACATACGCTTGTAAAAATCCGAATAGTGCCCACCTCTGAAGCAGCTTGACTGGCAAAGGCTCCTGCAGGTTCATGAAGAAACCTTCTGCGCCGATGACAATGTCCTACGCCTTGCTTTAGGTGTTGGTATTCTTGTTTTATAAATTTGTCCAAACTCATCAAACTGTACACCTAAGCCTTGTGCATTTTTTCTGCATGCAAAAGGAACTTCAGCAATAATTTGAAACACAACTTTAAAAGACACAGTGAGCTCCCACAGTTTAGATGTTGCACTAGCTTGGATTGGTCTCTTCCTGGAAATCAGCTCTGGGGCAACTCTTGAAGCTGGAGGAAAGCATACATTCCAGAACCAACGGAAAATAACCGTGAGACCGCCCTTCCCCTCTTTGCCTGGCCACCCCGCCTGTAGGTGGAGTCTGTCTTGAATCTGAGTGCCATAGATAGGCAGCGGCAGCCTGGGGAGGAGACCTTTCAGAGGAGGGAGAGCCTCCAGTAACCTGGGGTTACCTGGGGGTGGGGGTGCTCGCTGTCCTGGGGCTCACCCATTTCCCTCTCATGAAATTTGTCAGGCTGACCTACATGTGGACTTAAACTTGGACTCTTCCCACTACTTACCCAGACATTAGCAGATAGATACCTGATTTGATTGTCATAATTTCTCCATACAGACGGAAAGTTTTTCCCTTCCATCAGTTGCACCTTTCTTTTTCCCCTGCTTACTCTCGAATGCATAAGCATAGATCTTTTCCCGTAGTGCAGGCTTCATTTTTCGTCTCTTAAAACTGTTCCCACTGCGACAATTCCTTCCACATGCACATGTCACATTAGTGTCCTCATTTTCTCACCATTTTCAAAGTAAATATTATTTCTACATTTGTTTCGTTCATAGTTGCCTCTTCCCAGTGCTTTCGAGATTCTCACCGGCTTTATGCTTATTGGCGATTAGGGGTGGATAACGTATGGAACATTACTTGGGCACACGGACGGCAACACAATAGACTAACGGACCGAGTGCTGTTCACAACGGTGAGTGTCAAACCACCTTTCACTCTAGCTGATGCCATCTGTTGGTGGAGGGAAGAGTTGGCATTCTTTTTTCTGGAATTTTAATGTCTGCGAATCTGCAGACATTGAAATTTAGGTGGAAAAGCTTCTCCACACATACCATTCATTACATATAATAGACATCTTGTCAGTGCGTATAGATCTACTTCATTGTTTTCACGGCTGCATAGTGACCCATGGTGGACGGGTCCTACACCATCACTTATTTAATCATTCCTCTGCTGATGGACACTGAGGCTGTTGCTAGCTTCCTTTTCCTTTCACTACAGATAATCCCATAAAATGCGTATCTTTCGGTTTAGATGTGCATTTGTTTGCTTTCCTGTGAAGTTGAGCACCTTTTTCTATGTTTGTTGGTCATGGCAACAGGTAAATGTCTACTGCATGATTTTTAAGGGCTGCGCCGTATTAAAAGGTACGGCTACGTCACAGCTTAGCCAGGTAAACTACGTAATGTTGAACATTGTGTTCTTTCTTTAGTGGCAAAATCAAATGCGTTGTGTATCACCAGAACTGTCTTAAAGACGGAAAACTTGTCTCGTTGACCAGCCGTCTGAAAAGTGCCCTGCAGTTAGTGAACTGGCTTTTGTCATCGATGTGGTCAGGGGGTGTCAGAAATTTATATTTTACTGTGGAGATAGAGAAGCATGATTATTTTAAATGTTTGCCTAAATACTGAGAATCAGCCAAACTTCTACACTCTCCTCTGTTATGCTAAGAAAGTAATGATCAAATTATAGTTGGATAAACATTATACCAGAACCATTTTGATTCATATATATATATATGTGTGTGTGTGTGTGTGTGTGTGTGTGTGTGTGTGTGTGTAGGTATATGTGAGTGTGTATATATATTTATATACCTGTCTTTTCAATTAGGACCTGTTTTATTTGTCCATAGGAAGATTCAGAGCATCATAATTTGTCATAAAAGAGGAAACACAGACATGAAACTAATAGGGCAGATTTTTTTTAGCATTTTAAGGATTTTTCTTCTTAGCATCCCTCAAGGGCACTTACTTGACCAGTTTATACAGCTGCCTAACATCAACATTAAAGATTGTTAAATCAGCTTGAATTTTGTTTGTAATTGGTTTGTCCTGTTGTGTTTATCTTGGCTTATGAAGCTGCATCCTAGTTGGTGGACTCAACACATCCTCTTTGAGCAATCAGCAGGTGATTATAGACCCTGTGATCTCTTACCCTTAACCTTGGGCAGGATCCTCGCCTCCCTGCCTACCTTCTTTAATTTTTCTATTGAGGATTAGACACATATTGCAAAATTCATAGCCTGCATTAATCCTATGTGCTTGATAGATTTTTGGACATGAACACATCCGGGTGACCATAAAACAAATGAAGATGGACAGTGTTTTTAGCAACCCAGAAAGCTTCCTCGTGCCTCTTCTCAGTCTATGCCTGCCGCCACCCTGCCCCTTCTGGGGGTAAGCACAATCTTGACTTCTGTTATCATCAGTTTTGCCTGTTCTTGGACACACAGTATATGTTCTTGTGTGTGGCTCCTTTCGTTCAGTCTTCTGTCTTTGAGATTCAGCCATATCGTTGAGTGTGCAAAGTGCTCTTTTGTTGTTGCTGTTCAGTATTATTCTGTTGTGTGACTACCAGCTTCTCCATCTGTTCATCTGTTGATAATTTGAATTGTTTCCAGTCATGGGCTCTTTGCAAAACATTCTTGTACAAGTCTTTTTGTGCAGTTATTTCCTTTGCATACTTAGAACTGGACTTGCTGGATGAGAAGGTAGCCATATATTTAGCTTTAGGAAAATCTGTTGAACAGATTTCCCAAAAGGCTGTACCATTTTATACTCCTACCAGCAAGAGATGAGCATTTCGGTTGCTCCAGGTCCTTGTGAGCACTTGTCATTGTCAGTCTTTTAAATCTAGCCACTCTGACAGTGTGTTGTGGCATTTCTTTGTGGTTTTAGTTTGTATTTCAAGTAAGGTTTTATGTTTTTATCTAAAAGCCTTTATATTTTGTGCAGTGGAATATGCCAATCGTCTAAAATGGCTTCTGAGATAACTGGGTAGCTTTCACCAGTTAGCTATTTCCAGCCAGGGCATAGGTGTCCTCCTGGCCTTAGGACTGCCTGGGTGTGTGTGTGTGTGTGTGTGTGTGTGTGTGTGTTTATACTTGGCAAGTCTTTGTTTTAGGGAAGAAGCTTTCTCTGGAATGCTCTTGTCCTATGTGGTCCTGCCAGGTGACCCCACCTGTGATAAGGCCCCCAGATAAGGCGTCCTTTCAGTTTTAGGAAAGATCTTTGTGAGTCCATGTCCCAGAGAGTCAGTTCAGAGCCTGTTTACATAGGACTGGGAAGGGAAAGGTGAGAAATTTGAGCAGTTCTGCCTCTTAAATATAAATCTGGGTGAGAAAAGCCTGAAGGAGTGAATTTTGCTGGCCCTAGACAGACACTGGAAGTGCAGTCAGTAGCTGCCTGGAGGGCACGTTGAATGGGGCCATTGTTAGATCAGTGGGAAACCTCCTGACTCTCAAAGACAGCTCAGATATCACCTTCTCAGTGAGGCCTGCCCTGATCACCCTATTTAAAATGTCACACCGCAGGGTGGAGGGGAAGAAAGAGGGGGAAATGGGACAACTGTAATAGCATAATCAATTAAATAAATAAATAAAATAAAATAAAATTAAAATAAATAAAATGTAACATTCCCAATCTTTTTTCCTTGTTCTTTTTTCCCACATTACCCTTACCATTTTCAAACATAATTTATCTATTTATTATTGTGCCACTTACAAGTTATTGCTTCTACTGGGACCCTGCAAACTACATTTCTGCTCTGCTAGTTGGTCCCCGTTGGACTCGGCAGATAGATGATGCTAGAGGAGGGGGAAGAAGGGACTTTCTCCTTCCAGTTTGTTTCCTGTTCTCATCAGGATCTCCCCAGCAACAGATCTTACTCTAGCAGCGGCAGCAGCTGCCACTTCTAAGAGCAGAAGCATCCACATGCATCAGTTCTTCCAGCACCAGCACCAGCACCAGCACCAGCACCAGCACCAGCACCAGCCAGGCAGCGCCTCCTCCTTAGAGGTCTGAGTTTCACTTCTGCAGGGCTTGTCTCCCAAGTTTCTCCATTTCAGCTCCTCCCTGTGTTCCCCCTGCCCTGGTGTGCTTAGCTGCTTCCTGCCCTTGGTACCTCTGGGAGAGCTCAGTCTTCTCCTTTTACCCTTTAGTTACCAAGTGAACAACTTTATAGCTCGTTAACACTTCTTTATATTAAATTCTCTCCGTTCATCTCTCTGATGTGGTTTCTGTCTCCTGAAACCAGCTTTCCTTCCTTCCATAATGGGGTAAATCAGAATTATTTCTTATGTGTCTTCTGACAAGATGGTGTGAGCTCAGATTAGTCTACCTGTTGGAGTTTCTGCAGTGGTTCTTATCCCAGAGGAATAATTTAGGCCACTTCATATTCTTAGTGGCACATATTTTAGCTAAACTCACCTTTCAGGAAAAAAAATTTAAGTTGCTTCTGAGCTCTGGGGACCACAGAGACAATATAAACTGTGTTGAATCAGGAAGAATTTGGAGATGTTTAAAAACAACCTTCCAAGTGAAATGAGCCCCTCTGTTGCTTGGAATGGACAGGGCTGGTCTCCAGTGGAGGTTAATATCAGGAAGGAGTTTCTTAGCAACAGGGGCAGAAACAGTATTTGGACATAACAGGGCTTTAATTCTTCCAGGAAAAGCAACCCCACCTTATTTAATTATGAAAGAGCCTTGACAGGAATCGGCCTTAGGAAATTGAATAAATGTCGTTTGGAGGTACAGGAAGGGACCGAGGGGCACGGGCCTCATCACTCACCATCTTTAGGGCCTTACCCTCGTTGTGGAAAAAAAAAGTCCAGTCCAGGCTGAGATAAAAATGGCAGACTCTCATCCAATTGACTTTCCCTTTCCCCAGGCTCGGGAAAGAAAGGTTTCCCTTGGTGCCTTCAGTAGTAGTCTGGCATTGGTGCCTGGAGGTGTGGTAGAAGCCCAAGGATGACTTGTGAGCTGATTTTTGCGGATTATTTTGAGGTCCTCTCCCTGGGGATCGCCACCTGCAGTTCCAGGGAGTGGAGGACAGACGCCTCCTGTGGCTGGCCACGCCACCTCAGCTTCTGCGTCTGAGGGCCTGAGAGCCAGTCTGTTTGCTTGGATGTCACCTGGCTTCTGGCAGGAAACTCTCCTGGGCCGATTTCTTTTTGGGTCTGCCCACGGAGAACATGCACATTTACCTCGAGGTAGGTTAGAAGGCTCTCCCTGCAGACAGGCATTTTACCAGTTTTTAAAGTGTGCGATTCAGTGGCATCGCACATCCCCATGCTGTGTCATTGTCACCACTATCTGTTTCCAGAAGTTTTCATCGTTCCAAATAGGAGCTCGACACCCATCGAATGGTAACTCCCTCCTCTGGGCCCTCGGTGACCTCTATCCTTTTTTTTATCTCCATGAATTTGCCTGTTGTAGGCTCCTCTTATAAGTGGAATAAATACGATATTGGCCCTTTTGTGTCTGGCTTTCAAGTCTCATCTATGTTATAGCATGTGTCAGAATTTCATTCCTTTTGAAGAATAGATAATATTCATTGTATGTATATACTACACTTTGCTTACCCGTTCATCTGTTGATAAACACTTGTGGGTTTTTTGGCTGTTGTGAATTATGCTACTACGAAGTGTACAGGTTTCTGGTCGAGGCCTTGTGTTCTCCGATTTGGGGAATGTACTGATGATATCACCATTTGTTTGCTCATATGCTCATTATCTCCCTTCCATCAAATACCGACCCCAGTGCCCAGAACAGTGCCTGACTCACCGTAGGAGCTCAATACATGTTTTTGAAATGAATGAATTTCTCAGGTAAACTGAATAGGGAATTATAAAAGTCACCTACCTCAGGGAGCTGGTAAAGGGGTTACATGCAACCCCCAGGTCCCACCACAGGGCCCGAGCACCTGGCCACAGTTCACCTTACATTCGTTCTGAGTCTAAAGGGACACTTCACGCAGCCCAGATCCCTGCAGTTGGTGATTGCTATTTTTGGCTTCTATTTAACTCTCTGTTGCCAGCAAAGATTTTTTTGACATTCTCCCATTTGCCCAGTGCTGTGAGGGCACCAAATATCAAGATGATCAAGCCCTGGCTGATGTGGTTCAGTGGATTGAGTGCTGGCCTGTGAACTGGAGGGTCGCTGGTTCGATTCCCAGTCAGGGCACATGCCTGGGTTGCAGGCCAGGTCCTCGTTAGGGGATGTGTGAGAAGCAACCACACAGTGATGTTTTTCTCCCTCTCTTTCTCCCTCCCCTCCCTCTCTCTAAAAATAAATAAGTAAAATCTTTTTGAAAAAAAATAAGACACGTCTATTATAGAGATTTTGAAAATAGAGATAAGAAAGTAAACGTGAGTTGTAATCCCACCATCCAGAACATCCACTAACACTTGGATGTTTATTCTTCTAGTCTTCCAAAAGATAAAGTTTTCATTTTAATAAAATAAAATCACCTTCTACATACTGTTTGAAATCTGCCTTTTGATTTTTAAAATCTATCCCGAACATTCTGAACAACTTTCCATGCTGCTCAATAATTTTTTGCCACATCATTTTTGAGAACAGCACACTAATCACAATACTGGATTGTAATGGTATATTATGCAGGTTACCCTTAGAGCTTCCAAATGGATCACAAACACTTTACTCAGTTGGCTTTTACTTTCCTAACTTTTATGGTGAGCCCGTCCTTTCATGGGTTGTCCCCCGTCCAATGAAGCCAGCCATCTCTCTGGGTAACCATCCGATAAATGGCATTTCTCCTGTGGGCGGGGCCCACGTCGGTTTTGGCCGTCACTGTATTGCCAGTGCCTAGAGTGAAATAGCAACTCGATAAATATGTGTTGGCTGATCGACTAACTTCTAACCAGAGGGGAAGGCCCAGGTGCCATCCCTGGTTGCTGCTTTCCGTTCTTGCCGTGTAGCTCGTCCGTTTTCAACCTCATAATTCATGCCCTTTGACCCAGTAACTTCTACAGTCTATCCTGGAGAACTTCCCAGAGATGCAAGCAAATACTTCTTTTGTCTATATGCAAGGGTGTCCACCCCAGTTTTATTTACAATAGTGAAAAATTGGAAACTGTTTCTAGCAACATGGAAACGACACATAACTACTTAATAGAGAAACACTAAAAGGGGGTTTTGGAATGCCTTTTACTGATGCGAGAAAATCCGCATGGTTTAATGCTCGTGAAAAACGCAGAGTGTGAAGTTAGGTGTGAGATTTCTCAGCTCTGTTAAGCCTAGCCTAGGAAACACGAAAATAACCTTACCAGGTGGTGTCTGAATTGGGAATGCTTTTAGCCCCAAGGAACTGAAATCCTGATTTTATGGCACCATAGCCCCCAGGGGCTTATTTTTCTCTCACAAGCAGCCTGGAGGTCTGAGGGCCTGGGGCCAGCCGCCTGGTGATGTCTGGGAGCTATCTCTGCCATTCTCTTTTCTTTCGGGTCACACAATGGCTGCCCCAGCTCCAGGCATCGTGTCCACTTTTGAGGCAGGAAGGAAGAAGGGCTGCAACACTGTGCCTGCAATGTCTGTTCCTTTTCTCAGGGCCATCAAGACCCTACAAGGTGCCCCAGCAAATTTCTGCTTAGGTGTCTTTCACCGGAACTGTGTGCTATGGCTGTCCCCAGCTACAAGGGCCCTGGGGACTTGAATTTTTAGCTCCACAGCCTGCAGAGCAGAGGTGGCAATGGGGAAAGGGTGGGAATACCTGTTAGGTTAGTTAATAAACTGTCTTTCCCCTGTGCTTCTTTCTGGCTGGTGGACTTATGGATATTTTTGCTTTTCTTCCTTATTCATTTCTGTCTTGTCTAATCTTCCTGCCAGAAGCATTTATAATTTCTGAAATTGAAAAAAATACAACAGATAGCTACTTTAAAATTCCCCTGTGAGGTCGTGGGCTCCAGTGTGTGGAAGCGTCTATAATGTCATCACTCAAAAATGTGTGGAGGAAACTGATTCTGTCGCAGCTGGTTTGACCAGTGCATCTTTCTCAGCAGACTGTGGCCCCCAGGGCCCCGCTCCCAGGCCAGGGAGTGGTTGGAAGGGGAAATCTACCATTTGTTTCAGGTGCTGTGCTCGTTACTTGGTAAGCATCCCCACATCTAACTCTTACAGCAGTCTTTCTTTCTCAGACGAGGTGCAAAAGGTTTAAATAACAAGTCCCACATCACGTAAAGTGAAGCTGGACCTCAGATGATTAATTTTGTATGTTCCTATCAGAACATAATTTCAGTAAAGATTGTGTTGAATGAATGCAGAATTGATGAATCATTTGGATGTGTAAAAACTATAGCCCTGACTTGGTGATTATTTCTTGTAGGGCATCTATGTTACCATTAATTTTAATTAATAAGGTTAAAAAACAACAGGCTGTAGAAATTGCCTGCAAGAGAGGAACTCTGTACTCACTTGCCTGTGTCCAATGTCCTTGACTAAT